>PVKH010018065.1:0-15239 GCA_004027955.1 Chaetophractus vellerosus | reverse complement strand
TACAACTTTAAAGATTTTTAATATATGTTGCCAAAGAGCCTTCTAGAAAGGCTGTGTACCAATTTCAATTTTACTTCTACACTTTGCTATCATTTAGTTTTTTCCTATAGGTTATTTTAGAAGTTTTTTTTTTTTTTTTAAAGATTTATTTATTTTATTACATATCTCCCCTTCCCCCCTGCTGCGGCAATGCGCTGAGACTGGTCACTGCGCAGGTGCGGCTTTCCCCACTTGTGGGCGGCTTCTGCTTCTATTCACAGCCGGCTCTCAGTTCGCGGGTGGCTGGCTGCGCTCCACTCGCGGGCGACCTGCCCTGCCCATGGCGGCTTTTGCCCTGTCCGTGGCAGCTTTTTGCCCTGCCCACGGCGGCTCTGGCCTGCCCATGGCGGCTTGCCATTCTCAAGGTGGTCTGCCCGCTAGGAGAGGTCCCCGGGAACTGAACCCGGGGCCTTCCATGTGGTATGCCAGCGCCCTATCCACTGGGCTATCGAGCATAGGTTTAGGTTCAACGTTTAACATATGATCCATTTTTGTGTTAATTCCTTTTGAATATGGTACAAGATGTGGATCCAGGTTTTGTGTGTGTGTTTTGGCATATGGATATTCCAGTTGTTCGAGCACCATTTGTTGAATAGGCTATCCTTTTTCCATTGCATTGCTTTTGTGTCTTTTTCAGTTCAGTTGGTCATATATGTCTGAGTTTATTTCTGGACTTTCTATTCTGTTCTATTGATCCATATGTCTGCCTTTTCACCAATAATATGCCTTTTTTCCCCCAAATTTTTTCTCTTTTTTTGTTACTTTAAAAAAATTTTAATTTTTTTTGTTTTTTATTTTTTTTCTTTTATATACTTTAAAAAACAATTTGGATGTTAGTTTGGATAAGAGGTGATGAGTTTTGTTTGTTTATTATTATTGATATAATGAAAATGCTCTAATAATGACTAAAGTGAAGAATGCACAACTATATGATTATACCAAATATTATTGATTATACACTTTGGATGGATTGTATGCTTTATTAATATGTATAAATAAAACTGATTTGCTTAAAAAAAAACAAGACAAATTATTAGAGAAGTTGTAGGTTTACAAAAAAAGTCGTGCAGAAAATATGTAAAATGCAGAGTCCCCGTATTCCACCCTATTATTAACACCTTGCATTAGTGTGGTATCTTCCAATTTATGAGAGAACATTTTTATAATTGTTCTGTGACTGTAGTCTATTGTTTACAATAGGGCTCACTAGCATTTGTTTTTTTTCTAGCCCTCCAACTTTGCTTCTCTTTTTAACAGTTGTTTTTGACTGTTCTAGGTCTTTAGTATTTCCATAGGCATTTGAAAAAAAGCTTGTCAATTTGTACAAAAAGTCTGTTGGGGTTTATATTGCAATTGTATTGAATCCATAGGTCAATTTGAGGAGAATTGTTTTCTTAACAATATTGAATCTTCCAATCCATGCATATCTCTTGGTATAGCAATAGTTTGTTCCTTTTTATTGCTGAGCCATGTTCCATTGGATATATATAAGCAATTTGTTTATCCTTTTATCTGCTGACCAACATTTCAGTTGTTTCCAGCTTTTGGATATTATAAATAAAGTTGCTATGGATACCTGTGTAATAGTCTTTGTGAGGACATACGTTTCCTTCTCTCTTGAGTTGAGTTTGAATGGCTGGATCATATGCTAGGGGTGTGTGTGTGTGTATATATATATATATTTTTTAACTCTTTAAGAAACTGCGAAACTGTTTGCCAAAGTGATTGTACCATTTTATATTCCCATTAGCAGATAGTAAAGTTCCACTTTTTTCATTCACATCTTCACCAGCACTTGGTATGGTCAGTCACTTTAATTTTAGCCATTCTAACGGCTGTGTAGCAGACATTGTAAATTTTATTTTTGTTTCCTGGATATTTTTTATGTTCCTGTAAATCTACTTGCTTTTTGTTCTGGGATGCAGTGGAAACAGTTTGATCCTTTTGGCTGTTGCATTTATGACTTGCTAAGAGAGTTCGGAGCAGTGCTCAGTTTTAAGGCTTAATATTCTTCATTACTGAGGCAAGACCTTTCTGTGTACTGTAGCTCATACACTGAATTCTGAGTTATTCCAGAGCTGTTGTTGGAAACAGATTCCATTCGTGGCTCTATGTAAGCACTGGGCACTCTTCCCTCTAATTCTTTACAGGGATTCTTTTCTTGGCTTCTGCTAGTTTCTTCACATGCACTGATCTCTACTGTGCTGAGTACTTGGGGGGACCCCATGGCAGATTTCCAGGGTTCTCTCTTTGTTCAGTTGTCTACTGTGATACTCTGTCTTCTGAATTCTAGTTTATTTGGTTTCCCGGGTCTCTCACTTTTGTCTCCTTGGCTCAGGGAGTCTGCCTGGCCCTGCCTCAGTTTCCCCTCTGTGCTGCTGCCTGGAAACTCCCATAAGGTAGTAAGCAGGCCATTGCTAGGGCTTACCTCATTCCTTTCCCATCTCAGGGATCATTGTGCTTAATTGTCAGGTCCAGTGTTGAGAAAACTGTTGTTTCATGTAATTTTTCTGTCTTTCTTTGTCTTTCTCTTTTTGGTTGTTTTAGACAAGAGTGTAGATCTAGTCCCTATTACTCCATTTGACTGGAAGCAGAAATCCCAGTGCTCTAAGTTTTAAAATTGTGGTATAAAATACAAACAGTGGGGTATTTGTGTGAAAACAGAAGCTTTCCAGTACCCCAGTGATTTCTCTTGTGCCCCTTCCTCTCAGGTAATCACTTTTCTGACTTACCATCTATTACTTTTGCTGGGTCTTTAACTTCACATCTGTGGGATTCATTTGTGTTGTTGAAGTTTATCATTTGTTGTTCATTCACCTATTGACAAACATTGGGTTGTTCCCAGTTTTAGGCTGCTGTGATGCTACGAATATTCACGTCCAAGTCTTTTGGATAAATCTCTTGGATAAATACGTAGGAGTGGAATTGTTGGTTCAGGGGGCAGGTATAAGTTTACATTAATAGATATTGCCCACTAGTTTTCCAAAGTGGTTGAACCGATTTTACTTTCTCTGACAATGTATGAGAATTCTAGTTGGGCTATGTTCTCAAGGAGTCTTTTTAATTTTAGCCATTCTGTCTTCACCAGTTTTCTTCCAGTAGGCCAAGGTATAATGCTTCAGTGGGATAATATAGGAACTAGGGTGACCAACCATCCCAATTTCCCAGGAATTGAGGGGTTCTCTGAAATTGGGACTTTCCATTTTAAACTGGGACAGTCACTCCAAATGAGACTCTCACCTGAAACAGCAGCTTGTAAACAGAAAAACAGGCAAGTGATCAGCACTAGCTCAAGTACAGATAAGGACCTGGGCCAGCCTCACCCACTCATGGGTCATCTTGTTTTCTACATCCCTCCTCTCTTTTTTTTGCTTGGCTAATCATCCATCAGGTCATCGGGCCTTATCTTATAAACTGTGTGTGCTTCTTCAGAGAGACCTCTGCTGGCCCCTCAGGCTACTGTCATGCTTCTGGAGTACCCTCTATAATTTTATACGTATCACACTTCAAAGTATATATTCTTGTCTGTAATTCTGAATAAACTGTAATCTTAATCACGGCAGGACTGATATCTTCCTTACAGATATCCCTAGTACATGTTAGCAGGCACATTAGGAAATTTTCTGTTTTTATGGGGGGTGGGGAATGGGGACTGTGGGTCTTGATGAAACATAGGCAGGGAATATTATTCTGAGATTTTTTTTTTTTTAAAGAAGGTATCGGGATTGAAGCCGGGACCACGTACATGGGAAGCAGGCACCCAACCACTGAGCTATACTCACTCCCCATTAGGAGATTTATAAAACATGGAAGAGGTTTAGCTTTGTTGTAGTAGTGGTTGGAAACTGGTGGGCTTTTTATTTAAAGCAGGGGAGAATCGTGACTGTTTTGAGAAAATACTTGCTGTTGTGTCAGTAATGAGTTGGAGAAGAACTAGACTGTAGGCAGGGATATCAGTTGAGATGCTGGTACTGATGGTGCTGGGTAATTTGGTTACTTCTAATTTTTTTATTTTGCTGTTTCTGAGGTTTTAAAATTGATGGCAAATGGAAAAATGCATGATAGTATGTTAAGGCTGTGTAAAATTCCAGATAGACTTTGAATATAAGATTGGGCAGCTTTTTTCAGAGGCAGTGTTCTTTGAATAAATGTAAAACAGAAATAGCTTAAATTTCTGATGGGAGCCTAATTTGCTGTAGCGTAATTTATGAGTCATTGTATCACATATGTGAATATATAATTTCTATGACAAGTTTCTTAAAGCCAATAAAGTATAAGACCCTTGCTTCAGCCAGTTTTTGCTTTTCTTTCTGTATTAGTCAGCCAAATGCCTGCTGATGCAAAGTACCAGAAATCTGTTGGCTTTTATAAAGGGTATTTATTTGGGGTAGAAGCTTACAGTCACAAGGCCATAAAACCTAAGTTAGTTCCCTCACCAAAGTCTGTTGCCACGTGTTGGAGCAAGAAGTCTGCCAGTGTCTGCGAGGATTCAGCCTTCCTCTTCCTCCTGAGGCTCGGTGCATCCAGCTTCTTCCGAGCTTAGCTGTAGGCTGGCACAGGGCTTGTCTCTCTTCCTGGCTTATTTCTTTCTGGGCTTAGCGGCTCTGGTCTCTTCACAAGGTCAGCTGTAGTCCATCAGGCTCATCTCTCTTCCCAGGCCGCAGATTCTCTGTGTGTCTTCTTTGTGTGAGAGTTTGTTTTGTCCCCACCAAGGGGCTAGGGACTCAACCCTGCATGCCCTAATGATGTGGTCATTTTTGGAATTCATAAACAATATCAAACTGCTACACTTTCCATGTTGGACTTTCAGTTACAATTTCTTTGCATAGATCCGTCATTCCTGAAATCCTTTTAGGGAGTCTGTGAGGTCAAAATAGTTTTCATAATACTAAGTTGTTATTTAAGTGTTTCACCAGTTCTCTCAAGAGTATATAGTGGAGTTTTCCAGAGGCTGTATGATTCATGATTACCTCATTGCTCTTACAGCAAATGAATATGTACTTGTGATTTTGCGTCCTTTAAAAATTTCTCTATTTTCATTTCTAATACAGTAAATATTGCTAGATATACCCCACATAAACAAAAACCCTTTCAAGTCCTCAGTAGGATTTAAGATTGAGAAGGTATTCTGAGACCAAAAAAAGCTTGAGAATCCCCGGCATATGTGTTCTGCCAGAAAAATGCTTTAAAATTAGTGTTTTATAATAATGATTCCTTTTTTAAAAAAGATTAATTTAATTTTATTTATTTCTCCCCACCCCCTCGTTGTTTGCATTTGCTGTGTCTGTTTGTTGTGTGCTGGTCGTCTTTTTTAGGAGTCACCAGGAACCGAATCTGGGACCTCTGATGTGGGAGGGAGGCGCCTAATCACTTGAGCCACTTCTGCTCCATGCTTTGTTTTGTCTCTCATTTGTTTTTCCTTGTGTCTCTTGTTGCGTTATCTTGTGTCAGCTTGCTGCGCCTGCCCGTCGCGTCAGCTTGCTGTCCTGCTTGTCCTCTTTAGGAGGCACTGGGAACCGAACCCGGGACCTCCCGTGTGGTAGGCAGGAGCCCAGTCGCTTGAGCCACATCTGCTTCCCTATGATTCTTTTTTTTTTTTTTTAATTTATTTTTTATTTTCTGCTTTTTGTCTCCCCACCCCCCTGCTGCGGTGATGTGCTGAGTCAGCTTCACTGGTGAGCAGTGGCCTTGCCCACTTGCAGGCAGCTTGCCCCGCTTGCAGGCGGCTCTGCCCTGCCCGTGGGCGACTCCACTCTGCTCGCAGGTGGCTCCACTCTGCCTGTGGTGGCTTTGTCCTGCCCGTGGTAGCTTTGCCCTGCCCGTGGTGGCTTTTGCCCTGCCCATGGCGGCTCTGCCCCGCCCACGGCGGCTTTTGCCTTCTCAAGCGGTCCGCCTGCCCGGAGAGGCCTCGGGGACTGAACCCGGGGCCTCCCATATGGTAAACTGGCACCCTATCCACTGGGCTATACAGCTGGCCCCCCTATGATTCTTAACTGAGGCTGAACTGCCCTGATTCTACCCCAGTGCTTCTAAATCAGAATCTCCAGAGGTGGGGCCTGAGTACCTGTTTTGTTTATTTATTAAAAAATAAAAAACTCCACAGTTTAAATTTTACTTTGATTTCGTTTCTTAATTAGGAAACGTTGCTTTAGGGGATGGGGATAGTTTTCAAAATGTCAAAGCAAACCAAAGTAATATTAACAAAAAATATTAATAGTTGTTCAGTACTGTGTGTTAGGCTTTGTGCTAACTAACCAATTTATGTGCATTATTTTAATTCTCACAGTACCCTTATGAAGAAGAATTATGACCACATTTCACCGTTGAAGATATTGAGGATTACAAAGAGTAATGATAGGCCATACAACTAGAACATTGCAGGACCCTGTTTTGAATTCAATTTTGACTCTAAAACCTGTTCTCCCAATCATCTAGCATTAGATCTTGAAAGAAAAATAATTTTGGAAAGCACTGGAATGAAAGGCTGAAAAGTAGAATTCCTTGAACACTAACTTTTTGATGGTTGTTTGTTATAGTATTTTGTGTCATAACTTTATGGCCCTGCCCTTGGAGGTACCAACTTTAGTATTACCTGATAATTTTTACTGAAATTTAGCCCTTCTTCTGTTGACCTTTTGCTTTTAAAATTTTTTTGTAGGCCTAGGCTTTTAAAAAGTTGAGATAAAATTCATCTACAATGTAGTGTACCTCTATATAGCATATAACTCAGTGGATTTTAGTTTGTGCACAAAGCTGTGCAACCATCACCATTATTTAATTCCAGGATATTTTTGGCATCCCATAAAGAAACCCCATATCCATGAGTAGTCACTCTTCCCTGGCCTCTAGTAACCTTTCATCTTCTTTATGACTATGAATTTGCCTATTCTGGACATTTCATATGTGTCCTTTTATGTCTAAATTCTGGTGTCTGGTTTCTTTCACTTAGCATATTTTCAAGGTTCATCCATGTCGTAGCATGATTCAGAACTTCATTACTCTTCATAGCTGAATAATCTTCCATTGTATGGATATTTTGTTTATCCATTCATCAGCTGCTGGACATCTGTGTTGTTTCCACTTTTTTTTTTTAGCTTTTTAAAGTTTTAGATTACAGAAAGGTTACGTTGAAAATGTAGGGGATTCCCATGTACCCCACTCCCTCCCCTCTCACATTTTCCCCTGTTAATAAGATCTTGCATTAGTGTGGTACATTTGTTACAGTTGGTGAACATATATTGAAGAATTGCTACTAATCATGGTCTAGAGTTTACATTGTGGTTTACACTTGCACCATACAATTTTATAGGTTTTGACAAAATGTATAATGGCCTGTAAGCATATTTCAGTATCATGCAGAACAGTTGCAGTGCCCTAAAAATACCCTGTGTTCCACCTTTTGTTCCCTCCCCCTCCCCTTAGAACCTCTGGTAACCACTATTTTTATATCAATGTTACAGGTTCTTCCATTACTGCAATAATAAGTCTGCTTTGGTTCATGGTTGCATTACCCCCTTTGTTTGTTAATTCCTCAGTCTTGAGAATTTTGGCATGGTGGTGACCACTCTGCTTCAGATTGAGAGGGGGCTTAGGTCTAATGAGGCAGATGGAAGGAACTGTTTTGCTTGCAGTTGCCTTTGCTTTATGGGTTGGGGTTTATCCTGTTTTTTTTTTTTTTTAGCTATTATAATTAATGCTGCTTTGAATATTTGTGTACAAGTTTTTGTGTGGACATATGTTTTCAATTCTCTTGGTTAAATACCTAGGGGTGAAATTACAGTCAAACTTTTCCAAAGCGTTTACACCATTTTATAGTAATACCAGAAATTTATGATTGTTCTAATTTTTCTACATCCTTCCCAATATTTATTTTTCATTTTATTGGGTTAAAGCCATCCTTGTGGGTGTGAAGCAGTATCTCATTGTGGTTTCGATTTGTAGGATTAAAGATGTTGAACATCTTTTAATGAGCTTTTTGGGCATTTGTATATCTTTGGAGAACTGACTATTCATATTCTTTGCCCATTTTTGAATTGGGTTGTCTTTTTATTGTTGGAGTTGTAAGTTAAAAAAAAATGAATCCTGGATACTAGATACTTTCTAAATATATGATTTACAGATATTTTTCACAAAAGGTTTTAATTTTGTTGAAGTTCAGCTTATTATTTTTTTTCTTTTGATTGCTGATACTTTTCGTGACATATCTAAGAAATCAGTGCCTAGTCCAAGGTCAAAAAGATTTACACCCATGTTTTCCTCTACAAGTTTTATAGCTTTAGCTCCTATATTTAGGTCATTGATCCATTTTGAATTAATTTTTATATTTGGTATGAGATAGGGTCCAACTTCATTCCTTTGCATATGGTTATCCATTTGTCCCAGCCATAATTGTTGAAAAGACCATTCTTGTCACCCATGCAAAACATGAGTTTACAATGAACGTATAGGTTTAATTCCTGACTCTCAATTCTATTACTTTTACGTTTATCCTAATGCTGGTACCACCCAGTCTTGATTGTTGTAACTTTGTTTTTTTTTTAATTTTTATTTTTGTTGCATATCCCCCCCCCCCTTTCTGCTTGCTCTTGCTGTGTGTCCATTCTTCTGTGTTCTTCTATGTCTGCTTGTCTCCCCCCGTTTTTGCGCGATGCGCCGAGTTGGCCCTCGGCGCAGGCGGCTCGCCCCGCTGTGGGTGGCTCCATTCCGTTTCGCGGGCGGCTCGGCTCCGTGTTTTGCGGGCTGCTCAGCTCGGTGATTAGCGGGCGGCAGCTCCGTGTTTCATGGGTGACTTGCCATGCCCGTGGCGGCTCCGCCCTGCCCGTGGCGGCTTTTTGCCTTGCCCATGGCGGCTTGTAACTTTGAAGTAAGCTTTGAAATTGTGCTGTGTGAGTGAGTTCTCCAACTCTGCTCTTCTTTTTCAAGATCATTTGGTTGTTCTGGGACCCTTTCAGTTCCATATGAATTCTAAGATCAATTTATCAATGTTTGCAAAAAGGCCAGCTGGGATTTTATTTTTTTAGGAGGTACTGGGGATCAAACCTGGGACCTCATACATGGGAAGCAGGTGCTCAACCACAGAGCTACACCTGCCTCCCCCACCTTGGATTTTTTTTTTTTTTTACATATCCCCCCCCCCCCTTCTGCTCTTGCTGTATGTCCATTCTTCTGTGTTTTTTTTTCCATGTCTGCTTCTTGTCTCCCCCCGGTCTTTGTGGCGACGTGCCGAGTCGGCCCTCCATGGCAGTGGCTCCCACCGTTTGTGGGTGGCTCCATTCCGTTTTTCACGGGCGGCCCTGCTCCATG
Organism: Chaetophractus vellerosus; assembly: GCA_004027955.1. NCBI lineage: Eukaryota > Metazoa > Chordata > Mammalia > Cingulata > Chlamyphoridae > Chaetophractus > Chaetophractus vellerosus. Next base: position 5,897 of record PVKH010018065.1, on the reverse strand, counting down.
TTTTGCAGGCAGCAGTCCTCCATGTTTTTGTGGGCTGCCTGGCTTCTGCGCCTCGCAGGCGGCAGCTCTGTTTTTTTCATGGGTGACTTTACCATGCCCGTGGGGGCTCTGCCCTGCTCGTGGCGGCTTTTTGCCTTGCCCACAGCGGCTTTGCTCCGCCCACTGCGGCTTGCCTTTCTCAAGGCCATCTGCTCGCTCAGAGAGTTCCCCGGGAACCGAACCCGGGGCCTCCCATGTGGTACACCAGCGCTCTTATCCACTGAGCTATTTAGCCGGGCCCGCCCACCTTGGATTTTGAAAGGGATCATGTTGAATCTATAGATTGCTTAGGGAAGTATTGCCATTTTAACAGTATTAAGCTTTCCAGTCCATGTTAAATTTATTCCGAAATTAATTCTATTAACTATTGTAAATGGAATTCTTTTCTTTTCTTTTTTTTTTTTAAATTTATTTTCTATTTATTTGTATATCCCCCCCCCTTGCAGCTTGTTCTTGCTGTGTTCATTTTTTGCTTTTGCATTCTTCTGTGTCTGCTTATCTCCTCCTGCTGCGGCATACTGCCGAGTCAGCTCACCACGCGGCTTGCCTACTTGCGGCCACTTGCCTTGCTCGTGGCGGCCCTCCTCTTGCTCACAGGGGCTTGCCTTGCTCATGGCGGCCTGCCTTGCCTGTGGCGGCTTGCCTTGCCCGTGGCGGCTTGCCTTGCCCGCGGCGGCTTGCCTGCTCGTGGCGGCCTGCCTTGCCCGCGGCGGCCTGCCTTCTCGAGGAGGCCCCGGGAACCGAACCCAGGGCCTCCCATGTGGTAAACCAGCGCTCTACCAATTGAGCCACAGCTGGTTCCCGCATTCTTTTCTTAATTTCATTTTCAGATTGTTCATTGCTGATGTATAGAATTACAATTGATTTTTTGTTTTTTTTTTCATTACAATTGAGTTTTATATTTTCATCATTTGCCTTTTAGACTATCAAACTGTTTCTTTCTCTTTACTCAGATAGTTCCTGAAATCTCACTTTTCACAAAACCCAGTTTTCTCTGAATTGCTTATTAGTCTTTTAGAGGATTCTATTTTCTTTCTTCTTACCAGGCAGATTTGAGTTACATCAATACTGAGCTATTTTTAGTCAGATAATTTTCCACAAACACTTGTTAAATGCAGCTATGGATACCTTTTTTATCATCCGTTTTTCTTTAAGGTCTATACCAGCTAATGTCTTAACACTGTGAGTTGATATTTCATTAAAATAGATACCTGGGGAGTGTATGTGGCTTGTTGAGTGCCTGCTTCCCACATGAGAGGTCCCGGTACCTCCAAAAAACAAAAAAACAACAAGCAAACAAACAGAAAAACCAACTCAGGGGAGTTGATGTGGTTCAGTGGTTGAGCGCCGGCTTCCCACATATGAGGTCCCAGGTTCAATCCCCTGCCCTGGTACCGCAAAAAAAAAAAAAAAAAAAAAAAAAAAAAAAAAAAAAAAAAAAGAAGGAAAGAAAGAAAGAAAGAAAAGAAACCTTAGGATACTTGAGAATTACCCATAGAGGATACTCCCCCACCCTCCCAAATTCAGGAATCATAATTTAGATCTGTTCTGAAAATAACCTAGGTTCAAGGACCTAGAATCTGCAGTGGCTTCTCCTTCCCTGGGTTCTGTCCCTCATTGCTCAGGTACCTTGATTCATCATTGGCTTACTCTGAGCTTGTACATGTCTCACGGCCAGTCTCTAAAGTTTTGCCTGAGTCACTGATTCTGACTTTCTGCTGAGACCGCATGGATGCTGAGGCATTCTCGTCTACTAGTTTGCTATTTTCTCTGACCCCTGCCTCCTGGATGTTGTCTGTGGTAGCCTTTTCCAACCCCTTTTCAGCTTGTATGCATAACTATCCTCACTGAGCATTTTTGGCCCTGGCTTCTTTCTCATCCTGCAGTTAAAAGTTTGAAATGTGTATGGCACATATAGCTAAAACTGAATATCTAAGTATAGCAGTATTTATATTGCTCCTTAAAACTTCAAGCAATCTCTTTGTACAGTTTTCCTTCTGTTCCCTTTCTCCCTTCCCTGCCCCCCACTGCCTTATTGTTAATAAACTATGTGTACTGAAACTTTTCCAACTGTAAAGGGAATAGAGTAAATAATTTGGAATAAATTTCTTCTATCACTATGTAGTACCAGACTAAAACTTTTACAAGTTTTAGAATGTAGCAAATTTGATATTTCACCAAGCTTGGTAAAGTGATTTTTAAAAAGAATTATAACATAAACATATTACTTTATACATGGTTTTTGATGATAGTTATATTTGTTCTTTTAAAATTTTCACTGTCTAAATGCCTTTTTTTGGGGAGGGGGCACTTTGTTGTTAGGATGATGGTGGCATGGGAATTGATCATTCATTCCAGTTTAGAAAGCCAGAATATGTAAATATGTAAATAAATCTAACTAGTAAATTTTAAAAAATGGGTTTCATTACTGATCTTCATAAGGAAAGATGCTCTTTTCTTTCTTTGTTTTCTCTCTTTAGGGCATGCATTAGAATTCAGTTAGCTGTGTGATACAGGACAACAATTTGTCAAATCCTAATTAGGTAATTTTCTATGTGATATTTCTTGCTGCTAATAGTGCCAGTGCAGCAATAACTATTGATCTCCACTGGTGAAATGTTATTTGATGTGCATGTAAATGGTACTTTTAATGCTGTATTTCACTTGGAGTAGTTCATTAAAAAGAACATTTAAAGAATTTAAAATTGCTTTATTCTTTCTTTGAGCTGGTGAGTCTTTTTCTAAATCAGTTTTTTAGCTTCATTTTCAGTTTAGAGTTTTACAAGTTTGAAAATTGAAAAAATCTGACATTGAGACAACTCATTACTCTCATGCCATTCAAAAGAACTACTGCAACTAGGGAATTGTAAATTGATTAAATTCCTTTTGAAGTCTAGGTCCTGAGATAAGAATTCAGAAGAATTTTGAGGAACAGAAATGTGTTGCTGTGGGTGTGTGTGTGCATGCATGTGGCACCAGTTGGTGCCTGAAAATCAAAGGCCTCTGGATTACCTGAGGCCTGTCCAGATCTTCCAAGTCTAACCTTGGGCTCTCTTCCTGGGTGAAGAGCCAGCCCCTTTCCTCCCGGTCCTACAGCGGTCTCACCCCCTGAGTTCTCAGTGCTCCCCTTATTCCCATAGCCACACTGTCTGGTCTAGGTGAGGTTGTAGAGGGTCTGCAAATCCCTAGAAATGTTATATTAAAATTTTTTTTGCATCTAAAAAATTAATTGAAAACATCTGTAGATGACATTTGATCATTTTTTCCTTTAAAGAGGGTATTAAATACAATATACTTAAAAACTCATATAAAGGTCATATAAAGAAGCTTTTGTTTCTTCTTAGTAACTGTTTTGTTCACTGCTTATCCCTAGCACCTAGAATAGTGCCTGATTTGGTGCCCAATAAATACCAGTTGAATGAATGATATATATATTTTTCTTAATTAGTTATTTGTTCCTTTTTGTTTCAAAGGATGTTTTTATATTGTCAGACTGGATAGGTGGTTTGGTAATGATAAATTCTAGGCTGAATATTTTTCATCTTGGATGGCATTGCTCTACATCTTAGCATACATTTTTACTATTCATAAATGATTCCATTCTGATTCTAGTTTCTTTTTAAGTGACCTGTTTTTTCTTTCTGTAAACTTTTTGATCTTTTCATGTTATTGCCTTTTTAAAAAATTAAGTATGCTGTTAATTCAATCTGGAGACTCTTATTGTCCAGTAAGGGGGAATTTTTCTTTCATAGGGTTGTTTCTCCCCTCCTCTCAGATGGAAAATTAGAAAGATGGAAAGAAATCTCGTCTCTATTGTTTCTTTCCGGAACTTTTATTGTTACTAGGATTTTGGATTTCATGGATTGGTCTTTAATTCTTTTTTTCTTTTGGTGTCCAACACTTTATCTCTGACTTTTGTTCTAATTTTTGGGTGTTTCCTCAGCATTACCTTCCAGTCTTCCTTTAGTTTTATATTTGTGCTATCATTTTTGAAAGATCTCTTTCTTCTTTCCTAGTTGTTTCCTTTATGTATATATATAAAATATTCTGGGATTAATTTACACTGTTGTATATAGGCTCTCAACTGCCCCCTTGGTTTTAGCCCTTTACTTCTCCTTTCTGCAGTACTAGTAACTTCCAGTGATAAGTCAGTAGAGGTTTTTTTTGTTTTAGGAGGTACTGGGGATTGAACCTTGGACCTTCGTACATGCGAAGCAGGTGCTCAACCTCTGAGCTACACCTGCTCCTACTCCCCAGTCAGTAGAGATTTTGTTGCTTGCTTCTATGTGGTATCCTCTTCTGTAGGCATATGGATTTTCATTTCTTTCTCTTTCCTAAGTGCTTACTTTTTTTTAAACATTGGCTTTTCCTCTTCTAAAAAAAAATGTTTTTTTGGTTGAAAACCTTGCTTCCATTATTATTTCATTTTTCATTGTCTTTATTAATACACTTTAATTGTACTTTTGCTGTGGTTTTATGGGGGAAGAGGAGATAAATGCATGTGATCCATTTGCAAGTTTTAAATGGGACTTAAAATTCTTCCCTTAAGGCCCTAGGTAACTTAATTTTATGATTGTAATTGAAGTGACAAGTGAACAATGTAAATTAAAATTGGTTAGTTTGAAGAAAATATTGAATGAAATGTTGATGTGATCTGTCTTAATATCCAAATAGATAATATGCTTTGTAGTAATGAATTCTTTGACTTTTATTTGTATAGAAGAAATTGAAGAAGAATCAGAAACCACAACTGAGGCCGACTTGACTGATAAGCAGAAACATCAGCTGAAGCACAGGGAGCTCTTTTTGTCACGCCAGTATGAATCTCTGCCTGCAACACATATCAGGTAAACGTTTCTGAAGTTAATCTAAAATACTCAGTAATATTGTGGCAGAAAAAAACCTCTTCTTTGAAGCATTTTCCAATTTGTCCTCGGTATGTCTTGCTCAAATTAGTTTACTTAAGGGCCTCATACTGGAATTTTATCTTGGAAATTTGTAGTGCGTATTACGTTATTAAAGTCCTACAAAAGTTTTGCAATAAAGGAACTCTTCTGCCTTTGTTTTAATCCTGACTTTCCCGACTTATTTGAGTTTCTGTTAGTGTCAGTGTGCAACAGTGTCAGACAGACACCATTTTGGGAAATGCTGGTATCCTCAAGATTCCTAAAAAATTGTATTGTCATTAGAATCCAAGAGTGTGAGAACCCAAAATCTGGTTCTCAGGCAGATAACACTTGACTTTGTAGAATATTTAGCTTTTTATTTTCTTTGGAGGCTCTCTGAGGTGGAAACTTTATATCCTTTATTAAAATCATTCACTTGCATCTGTTCTGTGCGTTAGTGGAGGTACAGAAGTGAAAAATTCTAGTCCCTTGTTTGTGGTTTTGGAGTTGTGGAGGAATGGGGGTGGTCTCTTATGACCTACTTGTGATGATAAAATCTAAGCATAAATATAGTCAAGCTGTTTTCCAGAACAGCCTGTAATAGGTTCATCTTGGAGTTGTAGCCAAAATGTTTAAACAGGCTGGTTCTGACCCCTGGGAAAGACTTCAGAAGGAGGTGGCTTTTGCTCTTCTTTCAAGGGAGTGTGGGACACATTTCAGATAGAAGGAACAGGTGAGCATGGGTATGTCCAGGACCATGGGGCTATGAGGGAATGCAGTGTTTCAGGCCCCTCAAGTTAAAGAAATTTATTTCTTTTATTCCACTCTCTACTGGTCACTGTTGTCATGAAGACCTTTAATATACTGAAATAAAATGTATAAATGGGGAAGTGGATGTGGCTCAAGCAGTTGAGGGCCCACCTCCCACATGGGAGATCCTGGGTTTGGTTCCTGGTGCTGCCTGAAAAAAAA
>PVKH010018064.1:0-15235 GCA_004027955.1 Chaetophractus vellerosus | reverse complement strand
CCGGGGAAGTGTTGGATTCCTCTAGGTTCTTGGCTATGCTGCATAAAAGAATTTAAGAACATGCCAGTTTAGTTAGGCCAGTAAAAAGAATTTATTGGGAAATGGGAGAAAAGTACAGAGCTTACTGAGAAAGGGGAGAGAAGGATGGAAATACGTACTGAGATTTGGTGCGGACTCCTCTAGGCAGAAAACAAGTTTTGACTTGTGTGGTTACCTTTTAAACAACTAATCCTCCCCTTTGCTAATGCTAAGGGGATGCCCCCCCCCACTGTTATTGTTTACCCCACCAATGGTGGGTGCCAATGGTGAGGACTGTTTGGAATATCCAGGGCCTCCCATTGGCCCTGTAAAGAGTCCCAACTGGGACCTCAAGGTTGAGGTCAAAGTCTCGGCAGGGTCTTGCAGCCATGTTGTCTGTCAACCATGCTATCTGTTAGCCATATTGTCTGTCGGCCATGTTGTCTGCTGGGCCAGCTACCTCCTCCTTTCAGTATACTAACCTGCCTCAGTCTCACATTTCCTGAAGTGGTTGAGTTGGGATTTGAAATGATTCTGATGTCAAGATCCATAGGTTTTCTACTGCACTGTGATAGGAACTGTTACAGTCATTGTTAAAATCCTATGCCAATTATTTTTTAATTTTTTTATTTTTGGTTACATATCCCACCCCCCCTTTCTGGTTGCTCTTGCTGTGTTTCTCTGCGTTCTTCTGTGTCTGCTCTGTCTACCCCCGTTGTGGCGACGCGCCGAGTCAGATCACCGCGCAGGTGGCTCTCTCCGTTCGCTGGCGGGTCTGCTTCCGTTCACAGGCGGCTCTGCTTCCATTCACCGGCGGATCTGCTCCGTTTGTGGGTGACTTGCCCTGCCCGTGGTGGCTTTGCCCTGCCCGTGGTGGCTTTGCCCTGCCCACGCTGGCTCTGCCCCACCCACGGCGGCTTGCCCTTCTTAAGGCGGTCTGCCCGCTTTGGAGAGGTCCCCGGGAACCAAACCTGGGGCCTCTCATGTGGTGAACCAGTGCCCTATCCACTGGGCTACAGCCGGCCCCCCTATGCCAATTAAAAGAGTGCCCTGCATGTACTTATCACTCTTTAGCTGTTAATTGAATTCAAGCAAATTGAATTGCGTTCAATCAAAATGAAGTGAACTTGAAACAATCACTGTGGAAGATAGTTATCTGGAGAATTAGCTTTCACCCTGACTTTCTTGGGGACTTTGGTATTCCCTACCTCTATATGCACATCTCTGAAGTGAGTGCTTGGAGATAAAGCTAAAATTCATTTCAACTCTTATTTTTCTGTGAATTGGCTTGCCTGAGGTCATGAGGCTAGAGGATGACATTACAGTGAAATGTTTTCCCTTGACTTTTATTATAAGAATGTCCCACATATAGTCAGAGATGGAAAGGCAGGGAAATAAATGCATCAAAACAAAATATCATAAGGGAAAGAATGATTAAATAAATGTTTTTCAACTGTCATTACTGTTTCCTGGGCTAAAGCAGAGGCAAAGTAAAATTATAATAGAAACGAAATGATCTGTGCTTTAATTTTCAAGGGATATTGATTTCAAATGTTCCCGTCCCCAGTTCTTTGGGCAATTGCTGTTTTTGAGTGTCCCAATTGACCACCTTTGTCACCTGACTCCAAAATGTCTTGAATGAATGGGCCTCAATGAATGCTTCTATCAAGCACAACTGCTGCCTTCATGGTGACAAAGGAGCATATTTAGCTCTTGTTTTAACCTTTTTTATCTGATTGAAGTAGGTGCTCAAAAGCCTGGGAGGACAAAAGTAATTGCTTTAGATTTTTCAGCACAGACTGTTACCAACATAGGGGAACATTGACAGTGTTTATAGGATGCAGAGTGATCTCAAGCCCCTGGAATTACTTAATTGACTTCTCTTCTCTGAAATCATCTACTAGGAATCTTGGCCACCCTTGCATGGAAGGGACCTGGACTTGATTAAATGCCTTACAGAGATCTTGCTTTCTAAGAGATCCCCTAAAGTCACATTTTCTCAGTTGGGCATTCCCATGAACTGGTTTCCCACTCATTATATTGTTTTATATTCTAAGCTCTGACTTCTTTGGGATGGAGCCTGTATAGTCTAAATCCGAAGCATTTTTACATTGCTGAAGTTATATTATTTGGCCTCTGTTGCCATTTGATGCTCAGTGGTGAACTAAGTTGGACCATTTACCTTGGTGTAATTTGAGGCAGGAAAGAGAATATGTGGTATATTTGTGGCTAGTAGGCTTACAAGCTACCCTGATATTCTTTTCCATCTCTTTTTAGAAGCTTCTAAGGGCAACTATTGCCCTGCTTGTCTCATTGGTTCCAGGGAGATACTATGCTGGATATTTGTGATTTGTCTTCCCAAATTCCCTTTCCATCCTGTTCTGCATCTTATAGGCCTGAAGGAAGATCTTTATGAGCGGCATCAACCAACCCTCTCACCCTCTGGCTTTTAATTCCATCAGTGGGAAACTCTAGTAGGAAATCTGAGGTCAAGAAGATAGAGATGTTGGGGCATTTTCTCCCTGACTTCATTCCCTAAGGCTTTTGGTTGGCAGAGGCTTAGTCCTTTACTGAAGTTTGTGCTCATTTCTTTGGTCTTCCATTATAGTTTCAAGTACCCTGGGGTTCCAGTAACTACTCCTTCTTCTTGCTCTTTAAGGCCTAGAAGAGCTAGTGGCTTCCCACATTGCCTTATCCCTGCCACACTTATTAAACTCTCTTCATTAAACTCTCTTAAGCCACCCCTTTATGAAGATGCTGTCTGTTGCTACCAGGACCCTGACTGATGCAGATATATAGAAGCAGGAGTAAGTAGTGGGAAAGTATCACCAAGAGTTGTAGGCAGGAGACTTCCATGATGTCTTGATTTCTTTCCTACAGCAACATTTCTGTAGACCAAAGTTTACATTGTACAGCCCAGTGTTTTAAAAACTAACTAGCATGTGGAGACAGGGCATACTTCATGGGTATGTGACCTGTGGCTATGCACGGGGCCCAGTGCTTGGAAGGGTGCTGGACTTGGTTAAATACTTTCCTGTGCCATCTTGAAATTCCTCATAATTTTGAGCAAGGGTCCCTGTATTTTTTATTTGCATTGGGGTCTGCAAACTATGTAGCCAATCCTGTATGGCAATGTAAAATGGAGGGTGAGGACAAGCTCTTAGTCACTTTCCTTAACTGAGGCGAAGTCCTCCATACTTCCCTTTTGATTCTTCTTGTAAAAAAGAGAAATACTAATCTGATTCTAAGACTGTGGTTGTATCATCTTTACTCCTATGAAGAGGCACAATGAGGGCAGGCATATGTCTCTCTTCTTTGCCTCTTCGCCCCCAGATGCTCTGCCCTTGGCCTCAGTGTCAGCTCTCTCTCTCTCTCTCTCTCTCTCTCTCTCTCTCTCTCTCTCTCTCTCTCTCTCTCTCTCTCTCTTTCCTGTTTTCTCCTTCTAAGTGGAGAGGTAATAGGGCCACACCTACTGGAGGAAGACCTGTCATTGGAAGCTCTCTCTTTACTCCTCTCCATACTATCAGACACTCTAATCTCTTTTGTGGCCAACAGGAAATTGGGGTTTGGGTCTAGGAGGTGGAAGAGGTCTGTCAAACTGGTCTTTGGGCCTTGGGCCTTAGACAATTACAACAACACTGCTTATCAGAATTGTGATTTGGGGGTATCAGGTAAAAGACCTGGTAATAAATTGGTACTTGGATTTCCTTTGCTGTGATTCCTGTGAGTTTACATTCATCTAGAGCCTTATGGTGAAAAGAATTACTAATTAGCAATTGGAACAAAATGTAAAACCTCTCCTCCATTCTTCCATTACCACTTCAACATTTGGGCCTGCATCCTTCCAGACTGCCCCTATGTGGATTATATATTTATACACACATCTTTTTTCTTAGTGTAGCTGAGAGCATACTCTGTGTGAGTGTATGTATATCATTTCTGTGATGCATAATTTTTATACTGAACACATCATGACGATCTTTCTATGTCACTGCATGTTGACCTACTCCAGTCACTTTCTATACCTGAATAGTGGTCCATAGTTCTATGGACTATGTATAATAGATATTTATATTGCTTCCAACTGTTTGCTAGTATATATAATCATGCTTGTGTCTTATATCTATAGGTAAAAATTCTTACCTATGTGACCTGCATTAACCAGATATATACTTTCTGGCCCTTTACAGAAAAAGTTTGTCAACTCTTCATGTAGAATATATTTAAAATATCTGTTTTAATCTCCTTTATTGTTAATTCCATCAACTCTGCCATTTTCTTATTGAGTGAGACTAGGTAGGAGGTTATTGCCATAATCTAGTGAGAAAATGGTGGAGACTTGGCACAGGGTGCTAGCAGAGGGGATGGCAAGGAGTGGCAGACTCCAGATACATTTTGAAGGTAGAATCAGCAGAAATTGTTGCTAGAGTGGATATGAACGATGAAAAGAAGGTTCACTCTCATATGAAGAGTTGGGTAGAGGAAGAGGAGCCAGCCAAGGATATTGAGAAGGACTGACAGTGAGGTAGGAGAATGAGGGGTCCTGGAAGTGAAGAAAGCACAGCAAAAGAGGAGGGAAGTGACCAACTATGTTAAAACTGCAGCTAAAGTGAGACACAAACTGAAAATTGATCATTAAGTTTAGAAAGAGGTTTTTGGTGACCTTGTCAAGAATTGCTATGGAGTCATGGTGGAAAAAGCTATTTTAGAGTGGGTTCAAGAAAGCATAGCAAGACAGGATTTGTGGACAGCAAGTCTAGATAATGTTTTTGACGATTGGAATGATAGCACTTAAGGAAAGTAGAATCAAGAATGTTTTAATTTTTTTTAAAATGGGAAACACAACTGTATGTTTGTATACTGATGGCCATGACTCAGGAGATGCTTGTCTGTTTCCTTTTCTGATCACCTCTCTGCTCTCCTGATGCCTCCACTTCCTCTCACCTTCAGCCCTGTAGGCTGGCTGTTCGAGAGAAATTCTCTGGACTTTTCCCATCTTCATTTGTTTTTTGTTTCTATTTTTTCAGAGCACTTCCCTCTAAAATGAACTCATTAATTTCTCTGCCTACCTCACAGGGTTCAGGGAATGACTGACATCAGCTCAGCTCCTGAAGGTGAAAGTGCTTTGAAAACTCTGAAACCATACCCACATTTAGTTTATTTTAAAAATAAGACATAAATTCTATCCAACAGCATCCAGTGTCTATATATGATAGGAGTTCCCTTCTCTTATCTCTACTACCTTTGCCTTGGTTGGGACTTGATCTCCTCTCACCTAGTCTATTTAAGTAGTTTTCTAAATGGACTCGCTGCCTCAAATGTTAGCTGCTCCTCTTCCACAGCCCACTTCCATCAAAGCACCCTTTCTAAAATGCAAAGCTGCCTTCTCCTGCTTGACTGCATGTACATGATAGTCCAAACAGTTACTTTTACTTCTTTGTCTTTGTTCATACATTTCCTTTGTTTGGACTACCTATTCCTTTTCTTCTTCTCTGCCTGGAATGAATTTATAACCACTTTTCAGTGAGTTCAAATGGCCCCTTATCTATGAACTCCTTCATCCCTGTCCAGGCAGAAGTGATTAGTCTATCGTCTTTACTTCCATAGCATTTTTTTTATAACACTATTTCAGGTACAAATCTGGGTTTCCCCTTAGACTATGTACTCTATGAAGGTATAGCTTGAGCCTGATTCCTTTTTGCTTTCTCACTACCTTATGTAGTTTCTGGTACACAACGGGGGTTTAACAGAATGTATTAAATGTGCTAAATGGAAGCTTCTCATGGTCTGACTTGGCACTCTCCAGGATGCCTATCTTGACGGGCTGGTGATAGGTGTTGCTGTGGAAACATCTTCACTGTATGTTCCTTCCCTGAACACTCTCTTTATCTAGAGGTATGTATTTGTACCCTGACACATATATATTATATAGGGCTCTTCTCTCCTAATAATAATGTCCCCACCACTACCATTCTGGCTTCTTAGGCTTTAGCAGCACTGTGAAAACACATGAAGGTCAATGCTGTCCTTGGGCCCATGCAGAAACCTTTTTCAAAAGGTCACGAAGACCAGAGGTAGAATGCCAGTGACTAATGTGAAAGCAGGGAAGATATTTTTGGAGTGAATGGCCTGCCTGCCCCTTCACAGGTGAACATACACTCACGCACCCTTTCTGCAATTAAGAAACAGGTTTCCTGAACCTCTAAGAGGATCAGCAAATGAGGCTCCTTTGTCAGAGCTCAGTCTGCAAAAGACATAGAGAGCTTCTGCCTGTTAGTAAAAGTGCAATTTCCAAATGCAATTCATAACTTGAGTTAGTTTCACTGTCCCGGTCCTTCTTCCATTCTAGATAATGGGGCTGACTGCTCTGGGTGACCTTTAAGCCAACCCTGCTAATTAGCAAGAAGCCACAGACCTGGCAACCAAAACGGAAGCACATCAGACCCCTAGAATATCCATTATCCTGGGAAAGTCTAAAATTAGGTCTCATATTTTTGCACTTGAATTATATTATTATAGATCCCTTGTGCATTCAGTCATTCAGCCACTGGTGGTATAATTCCTGTGACCCCAGGGAAATAAGGGAAAGGGAGATATACATAAGATGGAACAAAAGTGTTTGGAAGACTGAAGAATAATGTGAACTTTCCATCAAGGCTTTGTTAGGCTGTGGTCCAGTCACAGTTTTTTTTTTTAATTACTTTTAATGAGGGAATTTGGAAGTTGTTGGCATCTATTTATCTTTATAAATAGAATCTTCTTATGCTGCTTCCCATTTTCCATCTGGAACCTGCATCATTGGACAAGAAAAAGGAGTTTTATTTGATTCTCTCATGCAAGAAGAGGCGGTCATGGAGCAGAGAGAGCAGGAGATGTGAGTCAGGGCGGTGGAGTTTGAGTACTAATTCTGCCTCTTTCTCACTGAATGTCTTTGATAAAATTCCTTAAATTCTCGGAACTTCTGTTTCCTCTTCTTAAAATGGTGATAGCATTGCCTGTCTATTGCAAAGGTTTGTTGTGAGGATCAAATGCTATTTGTGAGCTGTGAGCTGCTCTTCTCACGTACACTGCCATGAGTAAGAAGCTGTGGGCCTTTTCTGGCGGGATATCCTCTGTCCCTATGAGGCAACAAGGCTTAGGAATTACTATGCCTATTTAATAATGAAGCTTGAGTCACTGATTAGAGAGCCTGACCCAGGGATCAACCCATATATCTAAACACCATATCATTCTGCCTCTCAATTTTATTCTGTGGGTGCGTGAAAGCAGAGTGAGTCAGCCAATACAATTTCCTTAGAATCTATTCCCTATCCTTTGGAGGAATGAACATTATTTTTTTGAAAAGATACTTGTCCTTGAGAATCATTAGGAGTTGAAACACAAATAGTTAAAGCACAGGAAACAGTGTGTCCATAAAATGCAGCACAGACTGAGAGTATGAGTCAAGAAGTAAAGTATTAATTGGGAAAGCCTTCTTGTAAGAGGTGGATTTTAGGTCAAGTTTGAAAAAAGGTCATTAGCATTTAAAAGCTATGTGACCTTGACCAAGTTACTTAACCTCTCTGAGCATCAATTTCCTCATATGAAATATTCAGATATTAATATATCCTGGTCTGGCTTATTATGAGGTTTAAATGATATAATACTGGTAAATACTTGGTAAAGAGCACATGTATGCACAATTAATGAGAGTGATTACTAGCATTAAACAACTTTAAGGGTGCCGGGCTGGGTGACAGTCAAGTGAGTAGGCACTTGGTGCCTTTGAGATCAACTTGCTGACAGTAGAGCTTCAGCTACTGGCTAAAGTTCAGGAAAAAATGAGTAGAGGCTTAATATTATCAGTAAGATAATTCAGCTGGAACCTAAGAGCAAGAACCAAGGCAAAAGATCAATTCTACATTCTGAGAGTCTCGTACTGGGAGTTTATGGCAAATGGAGAGGCAGGCACTGCTCCTTAAATGCTGTCAACCTCACTCTGAATGGGTCCAGGAAATAGAGAAACACGGCACCTCCTTTCTGGTATGGAGGTAAATGGGCCCAGCTGAAGAGAGAGGCTGGGGCAAAGAGGTAGGCCTGATAGGAAGACACTCTAGCAGCAGCAATGACAAGCTCCAAGGGGTGCTCAGTAGTTAGCCAAGTAGGAGGTATGAGCAAAATCAGTAGGCTTGGTTTGAGTCAAGACATGTGCTGTCGGGTGGAGGAGTTTGGATTTTTTCGAATTGGGTAGGGGAATAGTGTTGTTATTGGGCATAAAAGAGAGAAAAAATGAGAAATTTGGCTTGACAAAGACTATTCTAAAGACTGTGAGATGAATGAAATATAAGTGTAAGGTCAATGAACAAACAAGGGACTGACGGTAGGGAGATCAGGGGGACGTAGTGATCAGTTCTAGAGAGAAGTGTGAAAAGTAAAGTATTCAGAGCTGATGCCAGAGGTGGAGCAAGGCAGGCCTCTGGGGACAAATCAAGATACCTTCTTTGCCCACTGTGGTACCTTTTCCATTCAGCTAGTTTTGTGAGAACAAAGGCTTCCAGAGAGGCCTCCTGTTCCTTTGCCAACCAGAATTATTTAAACTAGACCTGAGAAATTCAGCTGGTCTTTTCCCCACACCTGTGATTTATGGAACTGAGTAGCGAATATCATCAAGAATGAAGAAGGCTCTAGAAGGTCCTCTGTTCCTCTCAGGAACTCAACTCACAAAGGGAGCTCATTACAAAGGCTCAGGAGCTGAGAGACCTGAATGGAGTGTGAGCCCTTTCACCTCTTTTGAACAGGATGTACCCCTCTTAACTAGCATCTCTGTTTAGCAAGATGCTTGAAAGTACAATAAGAGAGAAGAGAAAATTTGGAGGGGTGCTAATAAGGGGAAATGGGATATCCATGAGGATCCCCTCTCAGCAGAAGGGTGAGGGTAGAGAAGGATGTTTACAGAACGTAAATATTCCTTAGAGTGGGTGAGGACAAGAATTGTTACTTCTTTCATATCATAGGCATCTCTGATAATTTCTGAGATACTGTCAGCCCCTGCACATCATGATTTATTTTTCCTGGGATATGGGGCATCCGAAAAATAAGTCTGCAATATCTTTCACCTCCTCACTACGTAAAAAAGTTTTATAGAAACAGAAAATGAAATGCCAAATTCTTAACAGAGGTAGGCTAATGTAGTAGGAGAAGCAGAAAATTAAGACTTGGCATACTTGAGTTCTAATCTTCCCTGGAATCTTAATGAATACTATGACCTTGTTCATGCCACTTCACCTTTCTGAAGACTGGCTTTATTTTTAAGTCATGAAAATGAAAGTGTTGGAAGATTTCTTCCAACTTTAACATTCTGTATTTCTGAAATCTATCATACTATAGAAGGAAAAATGTAGCGGATCAAAAAGTTTCAACATAAAAATGACATTTACCTTGTTTTAAAAATGAAGAGTTTGAGACATATTATAAATAAGCATTTCAATTTAATGAAAATAATTGAGCCTGTGTTTTTCCCCAGGCTATGGAGTATTATTTTCGTATTACTGACCAGATATGTAAATACACAGGAAAAATAGGATGATTCGATTCTCCTTGTTTTGGAATTTTGTTCTCAGTTCTTTTGGAAGATATCTACTTGATTTAAATTTATCTAAGACTATCCCTAGGAGTCCTAGTTGAGTCTTGAGTAGCTAAGGATTTCAGTTTATTTCCAAATTGCCTGTCCCGCCCCCCTTCCTTTTAGCTGTTGTATTAGTTTCCTAGATGCTAATACAAATACCATACAGAGGGTTGACTTAACAACAACAATTTTTTGGTTCATGGTTTCAGAGGTTAGAAGGCTTGCTATTTCTGGGTTTGGTAGTCTTTGGCTGGCCAGTAATATTTGGGATTTCTTGAATTTTCTATCATACAGACAATGCCCATGGTGGCATCTCCTCTTTACTCTTCAGGGTTCCATTGACTTCCAGCTTCTGGCTGCTCCCCTGACTTCTCTCTCCATCTGACTTTCACTCTGTTCACAAAGGACTCCAATAATCCAGATTAAAACCCAGCCTGATTCAGTGGGCCCATACTTACCAGAATGCAGCCCAGGATCAAAAAATCTGTCCAATCTGGATTACACAATTCAATCCACCACAGTTGCTATGATCCAAGCTCAAGTTACTGGCCTTGCCATTACCATGGTAATGACTGATGACATCACTGAGTTCAGAAGCAGTCAATTTCCCCATGCTCTAAGAATGCTTTGGGGATTAAGATTCTCAAAGAAAATGCAGGCTTTGGGACTAAGTTTTATTTTTCTTATGTAATTTTCTACTTTAAAATAAAACATATGAACTCTATTGCTTTGGCATCTTTAAGGAATATAAATCATTTTGAAGAAACTCAGTCTTGAATCTTGCCCTGATTAGAGAAAAGCTGTCCCTATGATTTTATTTATGTTTGAAAAGTAACAAACTCTATTGGTTTGAGTGCTTACAATATGCCAAAATCTGTACACAATGCCTTAGATAAATTATCTCATTTAATCCTTACAACAGCCCTAGAATATAGATACATTTTCAGAAAAAATTATTCTCCTGTTACAGATAAAGAAACTGAAGTATAGAAATTTATAAATAATCTCAAGATCACATAACTAGTAACTGGTGGTGCTGAGATTTGAAAGCAGGTACATATGTTTAACCACTTCCCATACTGCCTCTGGGAGTGCCCAAACCTGGACTTCAGTTCAGTGTGATTCTCTAAGAACTCATACTTCTTGGCATCCTCTTGTCACACGATATAATAAAATAGTGATTTAGCAAAAGAGAACAATTACTTAATGGATTAAGGAATCTTATGAAGAAGACAAAGAGTTTAATAATTTGGGTTTTGTATATGAATCAAGGTGGCTTTCCTTAATAAGGGAACTCTTACCACAAAAACCCTTTCAAAATTGAAAAAAAAAAAGCTTTCTGGCAGTCTTCATGTGTGTATATGTTGTATGAGATGTTGGGGGACATGAAAAGAGAGAAGAGACACTGAGGCTCTTTGGAGCACTTGAATGCCAAACAGCCACGTTCAGAGCAGCCCAAATGATGCATCTCTTCTCCACGTGTTGAACAGGAAGAGAGCCGTCTCAGTGCTCTTATGAAAGAATGTTGAGCCTGGCTTCACCATGTCTAAGCCCAGTCCCCAGCTGTGCCACTAAGTGTCTACATAACCATGGATAAGTCACTGTACCTCTTGGAACCTCCGGTAGAGTGGAGGGATGGAATTAGCTGAACAATGTTATTGCCAATACTCTCATGTATTCTTCTAGACATCCTCCCTTTGGCAGCAAAGATGATGGGATGATGAACTTTGAATGAGGATAGAATTGAAATCTTAAGCCTCTTAACCCACTTTACTCCTGCCCCTTTTCAAAATACCTCTCTGGTTGCCAGGTCAGTTGCGCTTTTCTGCCTTTTTATGTTGCTATGGACCTATTTGTTCCTCAAAACTTTTGTGGGCTGGAGATAACAGTTCCCTTAAAGAGAATAGTGAATTGGAAACAGAATTTTGGTTGCAATTTGTAACCTTGGGTAAGTCCCTTCCCTTCCCCAAAGCTGATTTACGCTAGCTATCCAATAAGGAGTTTGAGCATGTGCTATTGTGAGATTTTTTTTTTTTAATTAGAGAAATTGCAGCTTTACCAGAAAAATCATGCAGAAAATGCAGAGTTCCCATATACCCCTATTATTTTCATCTTGCATTGGTGTGGTATATTTGTTACAATAGGAGAAAGAATATTATTATAATTGTACTATTAACTATACTCTATGGTTTACATTAGGGTTAATTGTTGTGAACTCTTTAGAAGGGTCTCTTGTGATAACTGCATCCATATTAAAAGTTTAGAGAGGTGTAAAATATGTGTCCTTGTAAAATTTCTGTCTAAAAATGTTGAAGAGATTGATTCTAATGTTTTAGTTCACTGCCCCACTATTTGAATGTAAGGTATGAACGATCAATTACCTAAGGGATACATTTCAGAATAAGATATAGAATTAGTCATTCCAGAACCCCCATCATCTATTATGAGTCCATTTTCTTCAGTCTTCTTACTTGTCTCCTAGCTTCTAACTCTTCCCAACTTTTGTACACCCTTCACATAGCCACAAACCCCCTTCCTCAAATACAAATTGGCTTATACTTTAAATCTTTCCACGATTCACCATTGTCTAAGGTAGGTTTCAAAGTTTTTAAAAAGGCAGAAAAGCCCCTTCACTATCCAGTCTAACTTAACTTTATTTCCTGCCACTCCCTTTCTCACACTGAAATATACATGATTCTTGGAACCCACTATTATTTTTCATATCTTCATACGTGTTCCCAATATTTGTTTACTTATCTCTAAAATGAGAACACTAATACCCATATTCCATGGTGGATTACATTAAGAGCTGAGTTTAGAGGAACTTATTTTCTTTTTTAGGAGGTACCGGGGACTGAACCCAGGACCCCGTACATGGGAAATGGGTACTCAACCACTTGAGCTACATTCACTCCCTAAGAGTTCCTTTTAGAGAGAGAGAGAACTCTGATTATTTAAAGAGGCCAATTATTATGGATGTGGTTAGTATGAAAAGGAGGTTTCCTGGAAAATCTTGGATGGGCTAGAGTGAGACTAGGATTGCTAAACTTCTTTGCTTAAGAAATGAAGAGTAATTTGAAGAGTTGGGGTAAAAAATAAAAGTAAGGAGAAGGAATTGAAAGAGAGAGAAGAGGGAGCAGTACCAGGTAGGATGATAAATGTCCTGGTTTGGACTGGACTGAGGGATTTCCCAAGATGTAGGACTTTAAGTGCTAAACTGGGAAAGTCCCTGGCAAACTAGGATTAGTTGATTACCCTAACACCGTGGCAGGACCCATGAGACTAAGTGGAAATGTTTTTACAGAGAGGCCTTTAAATACAGAGATGCTTAATTTTCAATTTTAAGCTGCTTGTTTTACTGAATTACAATTTCATTCCTCTCCCACCAATCTTGCCCCAAATATGTACTGAAATCTGATATACTCAAAACCTTGAGTCCATAGGACTGTGGGGAATGAAGGCATTGGGATGGGGTCTGGTAGAGCAAAGCATGAAAGAAAGAGAAGCGCATGGAAGAAGAAATCAATTAAGTGAAGAAAAATCATTTATTTCTACTATTTTGAAGCCTATAATGAAATAATGGTTCTAGAGAATAATTATCAATGGCAGCTAAATAAATCAAGTGAAACGTTGGTAGAGAACTTTATAATGGATCAAGCTGGCAACACCTGAACACAATGATTTATCTTAACATCACAAAAAGGAGATCCTAGATATTATGAGCTTTTACAGTATGATGAAGTAAGAGTTATACAGTACCACCTAAGTAATAATTTTCTCTTTCAAAAAATCAGAATATCATGAAGCCTCTAGATGCAATTATCAATTTACAGGAAATTTAGGAGCAAAAGGGCCAACATAAACAACAGCATCAAGATGTAATTAGCAGATGTGAGGGCGATCTGGCTGCGACATCCGTCACCCCATTGATCGCCAGGGTTGATTCGGCTGATCTGGCTGGCTGGGCGGGTGTCCCCTTTCTCCTTCACGGCTCCATGTGCATCCCTGCCGAAGCTGCGCGCTCGGTGGAAGAGGACCACCTTCCCCGCTAGAGGAGGATCGTTCTTCGGTGAAAGGTATACGAGTAGCTGTGCTCCCCTGCTAGAACCTCCAAACAATCTCTCAAGGTCCATTTGTAGGAGAACGTAGTGTAGTCAAGCTTCCAAGACTCCAGACACATCCAAATGAGGCGCTGCATGTGGCAGTCTGCCTTTAAAAAAATGTAATTAGCAAGATTCAGAATGTGGGAAACTCTACAGGACAGATGATTCAGTTCTTCAACAAAAGTCAAGGAAAAAAGATGGAAGAGTACTCTCTAAATTAAAAGAGACATGAAAACCGAATGCATTATGTGGACTTTAAAAAAATCTCGATTGGCATAAACCAATTGTAAAGAAAGTTATAACTGGGGATATTTGGAGAGTGATTACATATTTTATGTTGTTAAAGGAATTATATTATTTCTTGATGTGGAGATGGTATTATGATAATATACCATCTCCTTATCTTTTAGAGATATATATTATATTAGTTAACTATTTCTGTGTATTATATTAGTTAACTTTTTCTGTGTAACAAATTAACACAAAATTAGAGGCTAAAAAGCACCATTTATTATCTCACAGTTTCTGCAGGTCAAGCATCTGGGCATAGCTCAGTTGGGTCCTCAGCAAGGCTGTAATCAAAGTGTTTGCCAGGGACTAGGTCTCATCTGGGGAAGGATACACTTTCAAGTTCACATTGCTGTTGACAAAATTCAGCTCTTCCCAGGCTACAGGCTGAGGGCCTCAGTCTCTTCCTGGCTATCAGCCAGAGACTACCCTCTGTTGCTTGCCATATGGCCCTTTCCATAGGGAAGCTCACAGCCTGGCACCTTGTTCCTTCAAAGTGAGCAAGAGAGAAAGTTTCCATGCAAGATGGACATTACAATTTTCTGTTACATAGTCATGTAAACATAATCATGTACATTCTGTCACTATTGTCTTGTCGCATTGGTTAGAAGTAAGTCACTGGTCCTGCCCATGCTTAAGGGAGAGTGATCACACAAGGGCACGGACACCAGGAGGTGGGAATCACAGCAGCTACCTTAGAGTCTGTTCCCCACATGTGCTAATTTTTATTTTTATGGATGAGATAATATTATGACTGTGATTTGCTTTAAAATAATACAGTTACATGAGGACATAGAGGATATAGATTAAGCAAATTTGACCATCAACTGTCCATTGTTGAAGCTGGGTGCTTGATATTCTTGTTACACTTTGTTTCTTTTGCATATGTATCCTAATATTCAGAATAAAAACAAAACAGTATCAAACAAATTATATGGAAGAAGGATATCAGAACCAGGAAGGATTAGGAGAAGTATGAACACCCCAAGAATCCTTAGAGATATGAAGAAGGACCCTGGATTTCCTAATGTACATGAGGTGGACATTCGAGCCAATTTTTACTTAATGTTAAAAGACCAGATGACTTCAGCAAGTTGGAGAGTTTAAGAATATTTAGTGGCTGACATTTAGGTTGTACAGAATTAGAGAGAATGCATGAAAAGTATCTGGCATAACATAGGTATAGCAAATGGTTGTTCTCTTTACCAAATACCTACGAGGC
>PVKH010018063.1:0-15239 GCA_004027955.1 Chaetophractus vellerosus | reverse complement strand
AATGGTGCTAATGTTCTTTCGACAAATATGGCAGGCGAGGGTTACTGTTGTAGGGTGTTGGGTGTGGGGGGATATGTGGGATAGGGAAAACCTGGGGCATGCCTCTATGGAATTTCTAAGTGTTCATCTTGTCACAGTGTGTTATCTCAGTGGGTGGAGACCCACACAATAAAAAAGAAAGTATTAAACTTCCATCCTGGGGAGTCCTACTATGTTCTCAATTGGAGGGGCAAGAATCTTCAAGAACATAGGCAGTGCCTAATAAATTAAACAGACCAATATGTCAAGCCCTCAATATTATTGCAAGTAACTATGAACCTTATTTTTCAAAAATTGAAACTTAGTGGTTACCACAAGTTCTGAGAGGAGGGGGAGGGAAAAATAGAATAGATGGAACATAGGGCATTTTTAGGGTATTAGAATTGTTCTGCATGATCTTGAAATAATGGATACAGGCCATTTTAAATTTTGTCAAAACCTATAAAAGTGTACAGTGCAAAATGTAAGCCATAATGT
Organism: Chaetophractus vellerosus; assembly: GCA_004027955.1. Taxonomy (NCBI): domain Eukaryota; kingdom Metazoa; phylum Chordata; class Mammalia; order Cingulata; family Chlamyphoridae; genus Chaetophractus; species Chaetophractus vellerosus. The sequence goes on along the minus strand of PVKH010018063.1, from coordinate 14,723 downwards.
AAACCATTGACCATGCTTAGTAGCAATGCTTCAATATTTGTACATCAATTGTATGTACAGCGACTGGGGGAACATATGGAAGAAAATGACGCTGTACATACAAGACAACAGATCTTACAGCAATGAAAGACACAATGTCTAAAAAATTTTTATTTAAAATTTAAATTTTTTTTCTATTTTTTATTTCTATATTTTGTTTGTTATTTTAAAATTACTATTACTTTATTTTCTTATTAATTTTATTTGGTTATTTTTCTGGTTTCATTTTTGGAGAGGTTTTGGATCACAGAATGGTCACAACTGGCAGGGGAGGATCACTGGTGTGGGGTGTCGGTGATGGGGGATGTATGGGGAGGGGTCTATCTGGGGCATGCCTCTAAGGCATATGAATATGTTCAAGTGTTCTTGGGACATTGTCTTGGTGGATGGAGACCCACACAATAATCAAAAGAATACTGAATTCTCATCCTGGGGAGTCCTGCTACATTCTCTAATAGAATGGCAAGAATCCCCCAAGTACATAGGCAGTGCCTAGTGAAGACAGACCATTATGTCAAGCCCTTCATATTGATGATTGCAATTATGAACCTTTTCTTGTGAAGTTGAAACTTAGCCTGGTATTCTATATTGTCTAAGAGTTACCTCCTGAAATCCTCCTTGTTGCTCAAATGTGGCCTCTCTCTAATCCACTATAAACACACTACCTTCCTTCCCCCCACCACGGCGTGGTGGGACTTGTCTCCTGAGGATGAGCTTCCCTGACACCAAGGGATTATTACCAAGCACCAAATAGCAATGCATCCGGAAAAAGACCTTGACCAAAAGGGAGAAATATTAAATACAATTGAGTGTTTATGGCTAAGAGACTTCAAAGTGAGTGGGGAGGTCATTCCAGAGGTTACACTTATGCAACGCTCAGCGGGATCTCATTGACTGCCACAGTAAACAATGCCTCAAGCAGTGGGGCTCCTGAGGGTTCTAGAGATGTCTAGATACTAAGCAGGGTAGACAGGTTCAGGAATTTGGCACACTGTCAGTGAGCCTTACTTTGGAATTTATGTTCCCCAGTGTAACACAGTTAGATTCATTTATAGTTTCCCTACACATGGCTCTTCTGCCCCTTTTATTTGAACCTATAATTAGCACTATATTTGTTAAGTATTTGTCCCAGAGACTTAAATCTTTGGTCTGTTCATGTGCTGATTGAGCCCTGAATCTCAACAGATTTGCAAAACCTACTCTCCAAGTTCATTGGACTCACCCAAGACAACTAACAAGGAGATGATGATGGACAATGCCCATCTCAAAAAAAACAGAGAGTGTCTACAACTGCAAGGAAGACAGTTCCATCCGTCTGTCACATGGGATCTAAGTTCCCTCTCAATTATAAACAGGGTGGGCATCACTACCCCTAAATCCTCAGGATTGCGAAATGAACAATGGACTAAAGTAGACTTATTATTATTCTATTATAGACTTATTATTATTTTAGCTATGGAAAAACTTGTATCATTGATACAAAGGCAGCGGCCACCAGAGGTTCTGAGGGAGGGGGAGAGAGGAATGGGTGTAACATAGGTACTTTTGGGACATTGGAATTGTTCTGCGTGACATTGCAATGATGGATACAGGCCATTATACATTTTGTAAAAACTTATAGAATTGTACAGGGTAGAGTGTAAACTATGATGTAAACCATATTCCGTGGTTACTAGCAATGCTTCAGTATGTGTTCATCAATTGTAACAAATGTACCACACTAATGAAAGATGTTGTTAATGTGGGCAAGTGTGAGAGGGGTAGGATGTGGGGCATATGGGAATCCCCTATATTTCTGATGTAACTTTTATGTAATTTAAACCTTCTTTAAAATTAAAAAAAATATATTTTTCAAAAAAAGATAAATCACTAATTGGGACACACACACAAACCACTTTGGTGAGGGGGTGGGTATAGCTCAGGGTTTGAGCACCTGCTTTGTATGAACGAGATCCCAGGTTCAATCCCCCAGTACCTCCTAAAAAATACTTTGGTGAACAGAGATTTACTTCAGGATATTCAGCAGCTAGAAGACTGCAAATTGCACAGAGAGACTAACATTCATGTGCTGCTGGTAGGAATGTGAATTAGCACACCAATTTGGAAAGCAATTTTGCAATGTCAAGCCAGGCAGAAGATGTTTATACCCTTGAACATCAACATTTCACTTTCAATTACCTTAGATAACCTCTTACATGTTGGCCCAAAAAGATCTGCACAAAAATATCAATTATCCCTCTAAAGCTAGGTAAAGATTAGAATGGAATAGAGAATGTTTAAAGATCAGTAGTCTTTTTTTTAAAGAAAGACCTGAAGCAAAATAGCAGAAGGAGGTAACTGTTGTTATATTATTTTATATACTTCTCTGTATAATTGAAGTAGTTATTAATTAAAAAATAAAAATAGACTTTAAAAAATGTATTCACAAGACTTGTATTAGAGAGCCTCCAAGCTAGCAGGAAATAGTACACTAGGAAGGATATAGATATGATAAGAGTCAAAATGTGATCATGTGAATCATCTGACAAATACTTATTGAATACCTACTAAAAGATAACTGGTGAAAAAATATTCATATATTTCATAACAGACAGTTTGGATGTAATTTTCCAGTGTTGAAAAAAAATCAACCACTTTCCAATTTGTTTAGCATCATCATGAAAGATTTGTCTGGTGAATCCATGATATATAAATACTTTGGTAGAAGGAATTTCAAGTAGATCAAATTTCAAAATCTACTGAAATAAAGAAAGGTCCATAAGATTAAGTACCAACTTTATATTTTTCAGAACATTTATATCAAAGATTATGAAAAACCCAAGTGGTAAAGGAATTAAAAGACCATTCTAACAAATTGGATGCTAAAGCAGTCCTTAAGCAGTCTAAATAGATACAGTAACAAGGACTAACTGAATTTTCCTCTAATTAATATCAATTAGGCTGATTTTCATGCCATTGGCCTGCAATTCCCTGCCAATTAGTTTTTTCCCACAATGTGGCCCTCTCATAACATGGCAGTTTGCTTCTTCAAGGCCAACAGGAGAATTTCTCACTCCAGTCAGCTAAGACAGAACCTTAGTAATATAATATAATAATTGGACCAACATCCAATTAACTTTGCCATGTAGCATAAATTAATCAAGGGTGTGACCTCCCAGCATCTTTGCTATATTCTATTGTTCAGAAGCAAGAGGCAATCATTCGAATTCTTCATCAGAAGGAAACTTAAAATAAAGCTGAGGTAATAGCATTTTATTGCTCCGTAGAAAAGTCCTTTTAAAACAAATACCTGAAACTTACTTTTAATTTTTTAAAAATAAATTCATCTTTATTTTTTAATCTAAATATATATTAGTTAAAACATTACAAAACAAATGTTTCTTTTGGGGTGTAAACTGCATTTGTGTGTGTGTGTGTGTGTGTGTGTGTGTGTGTCTTGCCAGGGAATTTTAATACACTTTTATGTTTAACAAGCAAGACAGGGAAGTAAATAGATATTTTTTTACAGATGTTTTTTTAAAATTTTTAAATTTTTAAATTTACATCAAAAATATAAGGGATTCCCTTATACCTCACCTCCTCCTCCTCCCTCACTGTCCCACATTAACATCTTTCATTAGTGTGGTACATTTTTTTACATCTGATGAACACATATTGAAGCATTTCTACTAACCATGGGCTATAGCTTATAGTTTATACTTGGTGCCACAAAATTTTGCAGGTTTTGACAAAATAAATAATGGCCTGTATCTGTCGTTGCAATGTCATACAGGACAATTCCAATGTCCCCAAAATGCTCCATGTTACACTTTAAAAAAAAACATATATATTAGGATACATTGATTACATAAATGTTAAACAGAAATTTTAGGAGTACCCATATACCACACCTCCCACACCTCCCCCAACCTCCCACATATATATCCTTCATCAGTGTGCCACAACGTCTCTAATAGATATACACATTTTGGGGCTTTGCCATCAAGCATGGACCACAGTTCAGACTGTAGACCACCCTCTCTCCCATACAGTTCTGCATGATACATGAAGATATAAAATAGCCTATACCCTCCATTGCAACATCACCCAGCACAATTCCCAACCCCAAAAAAACGCTCCCATATTACAATTGCCCTTTCCTCTCCCTGCCCCCAAAGGGTCCAGTGGCCCCCGGCTCCACATAGTTTTGTAATTTCTTCCATTGCATGAATCACAAGTCTATAACAGGACACCAACAAGTCCATTCTAGCCCATAGTTCTTCCCCCAATCCTGAGGAGTCTGGGATGGTGATGTCCTCTCCACCACCAAGTGTGGGGGGGGCTTATATCCCATGGATACAATGGAAGAGTTGTCCTGCCTGCAGCTGCAGGCTCTCTCCATTCCCCAGGATAGCCATCGTCCATCATCATCTCCCCACTAGGTGTCCTGGGTGAGTCCATTGAGTTGTAGAGTAGGAGCTGCAGGTCCACAGAGCTTCTGGACCCAGTTGGCACATAGACAGCCCATAGGCTCTGGTCTCTGGAAGTACACCTAAAACTCTGGCATCAAATATAGGTTTGAATAGAAGAGACTGATGGACCATGAGCAGTGAAGATACATTTTGGTCAGTCTCTGTCACTCTCAGGAGCAAGGGTTCCAAATTAGGGCCCACTGGTAAGGCACCAAATACTTTAAATTTTAATTGCTCCTCTAAAATAACTGATTCTTCAATTGGACAGATAAATAATTTTACCTTCAATAATTCTATGTTGATCTAACTACAACAGTTTTTCCTTTCTTGTTGTTAGCTGTTTCCAAGCAGCTCAGATTCAAATTTTCAGTCAAAATCTAACAAAGTGTATAAAACCTTATAAAATACACTTTGTGTATTTTTAACTTATTTGTTTCTATTTTTCAGACACTTCTTTCCTCTATACACACTTAACACCTTTTTAAATCTCAATCATGTATCTTTAGAAGCAATATCAAATCAATATGAGAACAAGGAGTGCATAAATAAATAATTTTAATTTACTTAGTGAACATATAAGATCTAATTATCATTATTAAGTTAATAGTAAAGCTTATGTCCTGTTGACTTAAAATAGATTAACATACTTTGTCAAGTGGATTAATTCCAGGAATGCAAGGCTGGTTTAACATTTTAAAATCAGTCAATTAATTCACTATAGAACAAACTAAAAACAAAAACCATATGATCATCTCAATAGATGGAGAAAAAGCATTGGTAATATCAAACATACATTTCAGATACAAACTTTTAGTAGAATAAGAAAAGAAGGGATCTTCCTCAACCTGTTAAAGGACACCAAGGTAAATCTACACTTCAACATTCAGGAATAATAGAAGATGTCCACTCTTACAATTCTATTCAACATCACATTGGCAGTTCTAGCCAGAGAAATACAGCAAGAAAAACAAAAGGTGGGAAAAGAAGTAAAACAGTTTTTATTCACATATGACATGATCATCTATGAAGAAAATCCAATGCAATCTCCAAAAAGAAAAAAAAATGACTAAAACAAATGTTAGTTTAGAAAGGCTGTAGCATATAAAACAAATATATACAAATCTATTGTATTTTCATATACTATCAATTAACAATTGAACATTGTAGCAGTTTGAGGTTATTTATGAATCCCTAAAAGTGAAAGATTATGTTTGTAAACTGATCTATTCCTCTCAGTATGATACCCTTTAATTGTAATAATTTCAGCTGAGATGTCTTTAATAAGATTACCTATTAAGTTGAGTTAAGGCTTTTTTGATTTGACTAGGTCAGTGGGCATGATGCAGGTTGAGTCCCCAACCCTTTGCTGGGTCTGATATAAATGGACCCTCACTCAAGAAGACACAAGGAAGAGAGAACTCTTTCATTTTGGATCCTGCCATGTGACAGAAAGGAGAAAGCCCCATCAGCTAAAGCCCTTGGGGAGAGATGAACCAATTTGCCCGATAGCTTACAGCTGACCTTGGGAAGAGAGTTGAGACTGATATAGAAAGCCCTGAGAGACAAGCCCTATGCCAGCCTGCAGCTGAAACTGGGAAGAAGCAGAGCCTCAAGAGGAAGAGGAAGTCCAGAGGGGAAGGCAGAGACCAGCCAGAGACTAGCAACCATCTTGCTTCAACACATGGCAACTGACTTTGGTGAGAAAGCAACCTTGAGTTGGATTTTTTACAGCCTTGTAATTATAAGCTTTTATTCCAAATAAATACCTGTTATAAAAGCCAACAGATTTCTGGTACTTTGCATTGGCAGCCCTTTAGCAAACTATACAGACTTTGTAATAAAAATTACATTAGCATCAAAAATATCAAATACTTAAGGATAAAGTTATGAAATGTTTGTGTATTGAAAATTACAGAACATTGCAGAGAAAAATTAAAGAGCTAAATAAATGGAGAGAGATACCATATTCATGGATTAGAGGACTCAATATTTTTTTATTTTTTTATTTTTTATTTTATTTTATTTTATTTTTTAAGATTTATTTATTTTATTACATGTCTCCCCTCCCCCCCGCTGCGGCGACGCGCCGAGACTGGTCACTGCGCAGGTATGGCTTTCCCCGCTTGTGGGCGGCTTCTGCTTCCATTCACGGCCGGCTTTCAGTTCCCGGGTGGCTGGCTGCCCTCCATTCGCGGGCGACCTGCCCTGCCCGTGGCGGCTTTTGCCTGTCCGTGGCAGCTTTTTGCCCTGCCCACGGCGGCTCTGGCCTGCCCATGGTGGCTTGCCATTCTCAAGGTGGTCTACCCGCTAGGAGAGGTCCCTGGGATCCGAACCCGGGGCCTCCCATGTGGTATGCCGATGCCCTATCCACTGGGCTATCCAGCTGGCCCCAATATTTTTAAGATGTCATTCTCCCCAAATTGACCTATAGATTCAGTTTAATCCCAATCAAACGCCAAAAGGTTGTAGAAATTGACAAACAGATTCTAAATTTCAAATGGTAAAGCAAAGGACCTAGAATATCCAAAACAACTTTGAAAAAGAACAAAGTTTGAGGACTAACACCACCTGATTTCAAAACTTATTATAAAGTGACAATAATCAAGACAGTGGGGTATTGTACAAAAAATAAAAATAAACACATCAGAGGAACTAAATAGAGAGTCAAGAAATAGGCTCAGCTATACATGGATAACTAATGCTTGACAAGGATCCCCAGGCAATTCAGTCAAGAAAAGACAGACTTTTCAGTGAGTAGTGCTGGAATAATGAGATATTCATAAGAAAAAAAGAAAGAAAAAAAAAGGATCTCTGATCATTATCTCACATCATATAAAAATTTAACTCAAAATGGATCATAGACCTTTATGTAAAACCTAGAACTATAAAACTTCAAGAAGAAAACACAGAAGAAAATGTTTGTGATGTAGGGTTAGGTAAAGATTTCTTAGAGGAAAAAACAAACACTGAAAGGATAATACATAAAAGAACAAATTGATAAATTGAACTTAATCAAAATTAAAATCTTTTGTCTTTCAAAAGACTGCCTCACAATCCAACTTTTCATTTACTCTTTAATTTCTTAAGGCACTCCTTTCTAAGCTAAAATCCCCATTAAAAAGAATTTTATGACTCCCATCCCTTCAAGACCTGCCTTTCTCAACCAGATGCACAGTCAGTTGTGTGGTTTGTTTGTTGCAAGTTATTTGCTGTAGTAAAGTAGGAAATTTTTCACATTTTTGCTTATTTAGGAATTGAATTAGATTTGAGGTGTCCAATATAATAATATTACTCTCGGTCATTTGCATAAAAATGTTTCTTTAGTCAAAAGAGTCAAGTGTCAGCTGTGTGATGAGAACCATGATGGGAGTAATGGGAACATGGGACCTCTTTCATCAATGCTGCATAGCATTGGAACTAGCTGTGGCAGCTGTAACTTCCTGTGATTTTAGAGTTATTTCCATTTATAAGAAATTAGCAATTTTAAATGAACTAATTTTTTAATAACAAAGAAGGGACAAACAAAAGAAAGCGGTGCATATTTCTCTACACTGTACATAAGGCAAGTGATGACATCAGTATCAGTTTGTCATGAGACCCTACAGTTATGACTGCTTGATGAAAGGAGATAAAGTCATGAGGCAAGATATATTTGTAATAATCATATTCACAGCAACATTTTAAATTCTATATATTATATGTATCACAGCATTTAACAATAAAAGTTTTACTGATGTTTTAGTCTTTGATAGAACTTCCTTAGTTACTTCATTATATGTTGAATTTTGGATGTAGAATAAAATTCAACTTTTAAAATAAAATTAGTTTATAAAATTAGACATATCTTAATTTAATGATATTTGGAGGATACTTTTTTTTTCAATTACATATTAAAAAAGTATAAATCCATCCAAAGAGTACAATGGTATTTGGTATAATCACATGTTTGTGTATTCATCACCCCAATCACTCCAATAGCATTTTCATTATTCCAATAATAATAAAAAACAAAAACCAAACAAACAAACAAAACTCATCACCTCTCAATCTCTCTATGCTTCGCCTGGTGTACATAGCTGCTGCTATTCTTTTTCCTTCTCTCTAGTATATTGGGATTTATATTTTGTAAAAACAGTCTTATATATTCAATATCACCCATATTCATATTTTACATGGGGTTTTACTATCTTATACAGTCCTATGTTACAGTTTTTAGCTTTCCTTCTAGTAATATACATGACGTTAGACTTTCCTTTTCAACCACTGTCATACACATACAATAGCACTGCTAGTTACAAACACCATTCCATGAACATGGAATATCCTTCCCCTTATTTAAGCCTTCTTCAGTTTTGTTTTAGCAATGTTTTGTAGTTTTCTACATACAGGTCCTTTATGTATGTGGTTAAGTTTATTCCTAAATATTTAATTATTTTAGTTGCTATTGTAAATGGAATTTTTTCTCTCTGATTTTCTCCTCAGATTGCACATCAGTAGTGTATAGAAACACTATTGATCTTGGCATATTAAACTTGTATCCCGCCACATTGCTGACCTTGTCTATTAATTCTAGTGCCTTTGTTGTGGATATTTCAGGAGATTCTAGATATAGGATCATGTCATCAGTGAATAAAGTTTTACTTCTTCCTTTCTGATTTGGGTGACTTTTATTCTTTATCTAGCCTAATTTCTCTAGCTAGAACCTCTAGCACAATATTGAATAACAATGGTGACAGTGAGCATCCTTGTCTTGCTCCTGATCTCAGCTGCAAAGTTTTCAGACTTTCATCATTGAGTAGTATACTAGCTGTAGGTTTTTTATATATGCACTCCACCATATTGAGAAAGCTTCCTTCTATTCCTAAATTTTGCATTTTTTTAAAAATCAAGAATGGGTGCTGTATTTTGTCAAATGCCTTTTCTCTACCAATTGAGAGAATCATGTGATTTTTCTTCTTCAATTTATCAATGTGATTTATTACATTAATTGATTTTCTCATGTTGAACCAACCTTGCATACCTGAGATAAAACCCACTTGATCGTGGTGTATAATTCTTTTAATGTGCTTTTGGATTCTGTTTTGCACTTATTTTGTTGAGGATTTCTGCATCTATATTCATTAGAGATATTGGTCTGTGATTTTCTTCTTTCGTAGTATCTTTATCTACATTTGGTATTAGGGTGATGTTGGCTTCATAGAATGAGTTTGGTAATGTTCCTTCCTGTTTTTTTTTTTTTTTTTTTTTCTCAGAAGAGCTTGTGCAAGATTGGTATTAGGTCATTTTTGAATGATTGGTAGAATTCACCTGTGAAGCCATCTGGTCATGGGTTTTTCATCTTTGGGAGATTTTTGACGACTGTTCAAATCTCTTCACTAGTGATTGGTTTGTTGAGGTATTTGATTTCTTCTAGGGTCAGTGTAGATGTTTTCTGTCTTTCTAGGAATTTGCCCATCTCCTCTACATTGTCTAGGTTTTTGGCATACAGTTGTTCAGAATTCTTATGAATTCTCTTATTTCTGCAGGGTCAGTGGTAATGCCCCCCCTCTCATTTCTGAATTTATTTGCATCTTCTCTCTTTTGTTTTTTGTCAGACTAGCTGAAGGTTTTTCGATTCGATTGTGTTGATCTTCTCAAAGAACCAACCTTGGTTTTGTTGATCCTATTGTTTTTTGTTCTCTATTTCATTTATTTCTGCTCTGATTTTCACTATTACTTACTTTCCTTTGGCTTGGTTTGGGATTAGTTTGCTGTTCTTTTTATAGTTCTTCTAGGTGTGCAGTTAGATCTTCAATTTTAGCTCTTTCTTCTTTTTTAATATAAGCATTGAGGGTTATAAATTTCCCTCTCAGCACTGCTTTTGCATAGTCCCATAGGTTTTGATATGTTGTGTCCTCATTTTCATTTGTCTCAAAATAGTTGCTGAATTCTCTTGCAATTTCACCTTTGGCTCACTAAGAGTGTGTTGTTTAATTTGCTTATATTTATGAATTTTTCCTTTTTCCATCTGTATTATCAGTCAAAGGGATGCTGAATCAAAATAACAGAAAATGGTTGGTTTTTTATAAAAGGTATTTATTTGGGGTAGATGCTTACAGTCACAAAGCCCTAAAGAGTCCAACTCAAGGTACCACAAAAGGTACTTTCTCACCCAGAGTCTGTTGCCACATGTTGACCCAAGATGGCAGGCGATGTCTGTGAGGGTTCAGTCTTTCTCCTCCTCCCAAGGCTCCGTGGTCCCAGCTTCTTCCAATCTCAGCCACAGGTTGGAACAAGTCTCGTCTCTCTTTTGGGGCTCATTTCTTTCCAGGCTCAGCTGATCTGCTCTCTCCACAGGGCCAGCTGTAAACTGTCAGGAGAATGGCTTGTCTCTCTTCTCGGGGCCTCTGCCGTGTCTAACAGAGCCTTCTCTCTTTCCTCACATATCTGCTTCTCTGTGTGCTTACTTCCTGGGATCCAGGATCAAAGTTCCAATTTTCTCCTCTGCCACGTTGTTTTCTCTGTGAGTCCCCACCCACCAAGAGGGCAGGGACTCAACATCCTAGTGATGTGGCCCAATCAAAGCCTTAATCATTATTTAATCAACTAAAAGTGAAACCTCTGAATCCAATCCAGTCTAATATGCCCAGAGGAACAGACCAGTTCAGGAACATAAACCAATATCTATTTTTAGAATTCATAAACAATATCAAACAGCTACACCATCCATTATTGATTTCCAGCTTCCTTCCATTAAGATCAGAGAAAGTGTTTTATATAATTTCAATCTTTTAAAATTTATTGAGACTTGTCTTGTGACCCAACATATGGTCTGTCTTGGAGAAGGATCCATGAATACTTGAAAAGAAAGTATATCCTGCTGTTTTGGGGTGCAATGTTCTATAGATATCTGTTAGGTCTAGTTGATTTGTCATATTATTCAAGTTCTTATCCTATATCCAGATGTTCTATCCAATACTGAAAGTGGTGTATTTAAGTCTCCAACCATTATTGTGGAGACATCAATTCTCCCTTCAGTTTTGCCAATGTGTGCCTCATGTATCTTGGGGCATTCAGATTAGGTGCATAAATATTTAGTATAGTTATTTCTTCTTGGTGAATTGCTCCTTTTATTAATATATAATGGCTTTCTTCATTCCTTATAAAAGTTTTGCATTTGAAATCTATTTTTTCTGATATTAGTATCACCACTCCAGCTTTTTTTTTTTTTTGGTTACTATTTCCATGGAATATCTTTCTCCAACTTTTCACATTTAACCTGTTGTGCCCTTATGTCTGAGGAGGGTCTCTTGTAGACAACATAGAGATGGCTCATATTTTTTTATCCATTTTATTAGTCTATGTCTTTTGATTGGAGAGTTTAATCCAATAACATTCAATTTTGTTACTGTAAAGGCATTATTTATTTCATCCATTTTGTCCTTTGGCTCTCTGTTGTCATATTGTTCTATTGTCAATCTTCTTATCCTTTAGTTTACTCTTCCTAATAATCTTCATTTCTAAACTCTTCTCCAAATCTCTCAACCTTGTTTTTTTTCTTTTCAGGCTACAGCACTCCCTTTAGGATCTCTTGTAATTCTGGTATTTTGGTAACATATTATATCAGTTTTTGTTTCTGTGAAGACTTTTAACTCACCCTCATTTTTGAAGGGCAGCTTTGCCAGATACAGAATTCTTGGCTGGTAATTTTTCTCTTTCAGTACCTTTAATACATCATCCACTTTCTTCTCACCTCCATGGTTTCTGATGAGAGGTTGGCACTTAATCTTACTGAGTTTCCCTTTATGTGTTGGTTTGCTTTTCTCTTGCTGTTTTCAGAATCCTCTATTTCTGATATTTGTCATTCTGAATAGTAGGTGTCTCAGTGTAGGTCTGTTTGGATTTATTCTGTTTGGGTGCGTTGTCTTTCTTGGATATTGATATTTATGTCTTTCATAAGGGTTGGGAAGTTTTTGGTCATTATTTCCTCAAATATTCTTTCTGTACTTTTTCCATTCTCTTCTCCTTCTGGGACACCGATAAGGCGAATGTTTATGCATTTCACATTGTCATTCAATTCCCTGAAACTCTGTTCCATTTTTCCCATTCCCTTCCCTTTCTTTCCTCCTTTCTTTTCCAGTTCAGATGACTTGTCTTCAAAATCGCTAATTCTGTCTGCAAGCAATTCAAATCTGCTTTATGTGCCTTTAATGTATTTTAAATCTCATCCATCGTGTCTTTCATTTCCATAAGTTGTTACTTTTCTTTGTAGGCTTTCAAATTGCTCTTTATGCTCATCCAGTGTCTTCTTAATATCCTTTATTTCTTTAGCCATATTTTCTTTAAATTCTTTAAAGTGATTTAGGAGAGTTGTGTGATTATCACTGATTAATTGTCTTAAATTCTGTATCTTTCAGGATATTTGGTTGGTTCTTTTGGCTGGGCCATCTCTTCATGATTCCTAGTATGGCTTGTAATTTTTTCCTGATGTCTAGGCATCTGAATATGTTGGTGAATTGACTCTGATGGCCAATTTCTCTCTCTCTTTCGCCTTTTTTTTTGTTTCACAACTTTTTTTTGATATTTGGCTCAACTTATTCTCAGTCTTTAAAATTGCCCGGCTTAACTTGCCAAAATCAGGCTAGGGAATCACTAATGGTGCACAGATTTTCTCCCTGCAGTAGGATACAGAGAGCACCGAGAAGTTTTTGTCCATGTAATTTTCAGACTGGCCAGCAGATGGTGCTCGTCAATGCACCTTCCCTTTTCCCTTGTAACAGCTGATGGAGGAAGATGTCGCTTTCCCTCTGTGTTGGCTGCAGTGAGCCAGGGGTTTTACCCCAGCTTAATATCTCAGGGGTGGTGGAGGGGAGCTCTTCCCAGCTACCACAGGGGTTTGGTAACTCACGTTTCTTATTATTGTTTGTTGTTTCAGCTTCTTCGTCTCTCTGTCCCTCACCCTCCTGGGAGTTGTTTAGCACTGTCTTGGTCTGCTGACCACCAAAACAGGTCCTTTGGACAGGTTTCGACTCTTTCTCCATTGTATTTGTGTGTTAGTCTGTTTCCACCTTCCCATAATCCTCTGGATGTTGCTTTAAATAGCTGACTTAACTTACTTACATGTTCTTAAAATGCTTTCCTGAACATCATACCAAAAGTCTACTGTGCTATTTGCTGTAAAATTTTTAGTGTCATGCAAATTTGGATATAATATTGAGTGCATCTCATACCCTCTCAAGGGTCATGTGTCATGCATGCCAGCTGAGTCAATGGTTGAAGTCTATTGTTCTAGTCCAAGCATTCTCAATGGATGCAAAATTGGCTGCAAAGGTGTGAAAATCAGCTCTTTATGGGCAAAAATGCCCAATGCTCTCTTTATATTTAAAGTACAGATATACATACAGCATATAACCAGATAGTGTGTCTATGGCACTAAAATTTAATAAGGGTAGGCGGTTAGGGGGAAAATGTCTAAAAAGGCTTTTTACCAGGTTGATAATGCAAAAAACTTTAGAAACACTTCCCTTATCCCTCTAGAATGCTAAATACTGGCTCCTAGAATTCCAGCCACCTTGAGAAGACTGAACAATGCAGAGGAGAATGGGGCTTCTGGAGCAAGGGGCTAGATGAAAGGGTAATGAAAAGCCTTTGCAATTCTGAGTTAGAAATGAGAGTTCAGGTCCTGGAGTCACTACTTGTACTATGTAGATTTAGGGAAGTTGCTTAGCTTTGAATTCTAGTTTCTTCACCTGTAAAATGGAGGTGTTGATATTATTAATGTAGGGATTTTGTAAGAATTAAGTAAAAACAAAAAAGTTATGTGAAAACACTTTGCAAAAACGATGAGTTCAGAAAGTAGCCAGTGGTTGCCAGAGACTGGTGTGAAGTAGGAACTGACTAAAAGGGACATGAGGGAACTATTTGGAGTGATTGATTGAAATATTCTCATCTTGATTATGGGTGGTGGTTGTATAATTGAATGAATTTGTCAAAACTGATAGAATTCTATGCTAAAAAGGGTGCATTTTATAGTATGTAAATTATACCTAATAAACCTGACTTTTAAAAAAGTGCCTTGCAATCAATAAATAATCATATCAATGTTTTTATTATGCAGAGTTAATATTCTAGCTTGGACAAAAACTTTGTTGATGTATACTGAATTTACAATTTGGCTAAAATTCTCTAGTCGCTTTCATAGGAATTGCTATTACACTACACTAAACTATTAAACTAAGTCTTTCTAGTCCTGAA
>PVKH010018062.1:0-15235 GCA_004027955.1 Chaetophractus vellerosus | reverse complement strand
GTACGTGTGAATGTGCGAAGCTGGTGCTCAACCACTGAGCCACATCAGCTCCCCTGAGTTGGTTTTTTCATTTGTTTGCTTTTTGTTTGTTTTTAGGAGGCACCAGGGACCGAACCCGTGACCTTCCATGTGGGAAGCAGGCGCTCAACCATTCGAGCCACATCTGATCCCTGAGCTCTGTTCTTACGCCCTAGATAGTCTCTAATGTTCAGCCATTTCTCCTTAAGTGCTGTGCTTCCTTCCATGAACAAGCTCTTTTGGAAAAGCTCCATGATATTAGGGAAAAGACTGAAACTCAAGCACATGGCCATTCCCCAAGATGGCACCACAGTCTGCACGCTGGCCCAAGTCCAGACACATACAGTGAGACGAGAGGTACTATGTCCAAGAAAACAGTAATTCAGACCTAAAAAAACACAGTGCAAAATAAAATAAGGCCTTACACAGAAAGGGCAGCCTTACTATCACATATGGCTCCTCATGGAGCTGATTCTATATAATTTAAAATGGTATCAATGAAGAGAGAATCAAAGAATCCCAAACAGCGTTAGACCAGAAATTTTCTCCCACATGCTTCCAGGTCTCAGCAGCTACCTGGGGCCATGAATGGTGGGTGTACTGGTTCTGATGGACAACTTAAAGGCCTGACAGTGACAGAATCAGGGTTCAAATTGTTTTGAGATTCCTTATATCATTTTTACAGTTGTTCAGATTCTATCCTTACATGTAGCAGAAGGTAAGAAAGTAAACTTTTCAAACCATTCCCAGGCTTGGTAGGTAAATTTTTTCCATTGTGTATAGAGAGGATAATGTTCATATTTTAACTTTTCTGTAAACATAAATCTAAAACTTCTCTAAAAATAAAGTTTATTATTACAAAAAAAAAAGACATTCCAAAAGAAGCTCTACCACATATCATTTAATTGACCATCGAGATGACAATCTCCTCAAATAATACAACAGAAAAGGATGTGTTTATAGATTTGCTGGTGATTGTCACACACAGTGACAGCAGAACATGGGATCTGATATGGCCCTGCAGCTTTTGTTGCTTTGCTGTGTTTCGTAACTGTCTTCAAATGCCTTGTTTTCTCAGGCTATTTAGCAGCCTGGATAAACCAGGAGAATGGAAAACCCCAGACGCATTGATATGATTTCTTGTAGGATCCCACAGGACCAGAGCTAAGTTATGGCTTTCACTCTTCAACCACACCTACGAGGAACACATTTCTTAGCCAGTTTCTCACAAGTGACTTCATTAAATAGCTCACTTACCTTCACAGTAGGCAGAGTCTCCCTGGATAGAGATGTAACCATTCTTGCACTCACACGTTGCTTTTGTATTCCAGTTTTTGCACTCTGAGTTTTCACCACATTTAGGCCCTTCTGCACAAAAATTATGACCTAGAAGAGACAAATATAATTTTGCATTAGAAAAGGAGGGAAGAAAAGACTCCCAAGTAATAAAACATGAAACATTTCTATTATATGTCACTATGCATGAAACCATACCTTGGCAATAAGCAAGGGTGAGCTGGGCAAGGACTGGGAGAGTAGGAATAGGAAATTTTGAACCATCTCATGCTTATGAGATTTTTTTTCCTGGTACTCAAACTTGCTAAGGTTGTTCTTTCCTGAAGGCTTTTGCACATGCTGATCCTGAATCCTTTTCCTACTGCCCTCTTAACTTATCTTACATAGAAATATATAAAATGGATGAATATGTCTCAAAGAATAATAGAATGAATACAAACAGAATATTATCAGGACTCCCTGATTTCCCCTCCCTGACGGCATTCCCCTCCCAGTGCCAGAGATGACTATCCTGAATTTTATGTTAATCACTCGCTTGCATACTTTGATAGTTTTACCATACAAATGTACTTATCTCTAAACAATATATTGTTTAGTTTTACCCATTTGGAACTTCAGATAAATAAATTCGGGTTCTTTATATCTTCTGTGGTGTCCTGTTTGCTATTCATCCATGTTAATGCCTGTGGCTACAGTTCATTCATTTGTCAATGCTATATAATCATCTTATGAATATGTCAAAATTGTTTTTATCCATTATATGACTGATATATTTGCAGGTTTTTGATTACAAACAATGTGAGGGAAACTTTCTTGAATATGTTTCCTCAGGCATTTTTTTTCCTATTTAGACATATGTTAAATATTTTCTTTGCTCACCATTCCTTCTTAGATCCCAAACATTCCTTCTAGGATAATTGTTTTTCTTTTTAAAGTATCCTTTAGAAGTTCCTTTAGTGAGGATCTGTTCATAGAAATTGTGTTCAATTTTAATTTTAAATATACTTTTATATGACCTTCATTCTTAAAAAATTGTTCCACTGGTTATACAGTTATTTTCTTTCAATACTTTGAAGATATTATTCCATTGTTACCTGGATTCTATTATTGCTGTTAACAAATTAACTGCTAATCTAATAGCTATCCCTGTTTATGTGACCTGCTCTTTCTCTGCGGCTGTTTGTAGGATCTTCCTTCTTGTTGTTTTGTTTGGTTTGGTTGGTTGGTTGGTTGGTTTGATTTGGTTTAGTATTCTTCAGTTTTACTCCAAGGTATCTAGGTGTGAAATAATTTTATTTTTTCTTCCTGGAATTTCTTGGGATTCCTGAATGGGTGTCTTTTGTCAGTTTGGAAAGTTCTCAGGTATTGTCTCTACAAACATTCTCTCTTCAATAGTTTTTCTGTTCTTTCTTCCTGGAATCCTAATCAGACAAATGTTGTTCTTTCTCCTCCATATTATTTAGGGTTTTTTTTTCTATATATACTAAATTCTTGGTAACTTCAAATGTACCTTTCAGTTGACTAATTCTCTCTTTCTTCAGCTGTGTTTTATATGTTGTTTAAGTCATTCATAACATTTTAAAATTTCACTCGTATTTTGATTTACTAGAATTCTGTTTGATGTTTTAAAATCTGGTCAAAGTTGGCTGTCTCACTCCTTCATCTTGGAATTTCCTTTTTTATTTCTTTAAACATATTATACATGCATATTTTGTACTGATAATTCTGATATCTTCAGTCTTTGTGTATCTGTTCTGCAGTTTGTTGTTTACCCTGAGTACCATGCATGGTGGCTTATTTTTTTGTGTTTTAAGTGATTCTTATATGTGTGAGCTCATAGTTTTTGGAATATAATCTTTAGGAATTATTTGAGGTTTGCATTTCTTAAACTGCATTTCTTCAGGGAGGATCTGTATTTGCTTCTGTCAGGTACCTGAGGGAACTATCAATCCAAGATCACATTAAACTACACTTCTGCCCTGGGGCATGGGGATTAAGCCACACAGGTAAAATAAATTCTGGCACTAAGTCTTCAGGAATGTATACTTATTAGGAGAGCCCATGGAAGAGTTTTCTCCTCCAGACCTCCATCAAGAGTCAAAACTGACAGGCAAGTATGCTTTTGCACAGGGGATTTCTTCCTCATTCACCCTTCAAGGTTCTTGATTTATGCATCTTGCACAAGCTGCAAGGCTTTGTCTCCTCTCTGCTTACAGAGTGTCCATTAAAAGCCAGATCCTAAACCACCAGGGATTAGAAATTGCCCTCAGGGAAAGTTTGCATCTCAGCGGAATCACCCTTTTTTCAA
This sequence comes from Chaetophractus vellerosus, assembly GCA_004027955.1. NCBI lineage: Eukaryota > Metazoa > Chordata > Mammalia > Cingulata > Chlamyphoridae > Chaetophractus > Chaetophractus vellerosus. The sequence continues at coordinate 11,613 of PVKH010018062.1, read as the reverse complement.
TATTTCTGGTCTCTATTTTTTCCCCTTACACTATGGCCAACTCTACCAAATTTTCACACACACAAAAAGGTCCTGTTTGTTTTTAGGTGAACTACGAGGAGCAAGTTATACTTACCACAAAAGTTGTAAAAGTTAAAATATGATAGGGTATGTGGAAGTGCTTTATCATCTTTAAATCAGTACATTTTGTTTAATAATAATTATACTGCTACATCACATATTGTAGTGTTATGGAAAATATTGGATCTTGGGCATCAGGAGATCTAATTTCTAATTCAGAGTCTGTGGCTAATAAACACTATAAATCATTTTTCCTATCTAGGTATATATACAAGGAATGTTTGACAGAATTTTCAAATTGTGTTCCTTAGAGCCCTGGGCACAGATGAGTTGTTAGGTAGGACTAAAGCTACTCATCACAACTTCAAATAGAATAGCTCTGCCTTTATCTTTTTGACATATTGATCAGTTATCAACAGCTTCTGGCTTAAAAAATAATACGAATGTCACTAAACACAATACATTCTAAGTTTAATTCTTCTTGATAAAGATAATGAGAATAATTATTATACATTAATAATAATAAAACATCAAGTACCTATAACATGCCTTACATTAAACTAGATGTGTTAAATAGGGATAATAGCATATCTTATTAATATGCTGTTGAGATAATTAATTGGAATAATCGATGCAAAGCACTTAGAATAATTCCTAATACATACTAAGAGGTCAGTAAATGATAGTCACTATGATGATGGTGATCATGATTGTATTAGTCAGCCAAAGGGGTGCCTTTGCAAATATACCAATAATTGGTTGGTCTTTATAAAGGGTATTTATTTGGGGTAGAAGCTTACAGTTACCAGGCCACAAAGCATCAGTTTCTTCCCTTACCAAACTCTATTACCATATATTGGAGCAAGACAGCTGCTGACATTTGCCAGGGTTCAGGCTTTTTGGGTTCCTCTCTTCCTGGGGCTGTGTTTCTCTTTGGTCAGCTGTAGACTATCAGGCAAATGGCTCACTTCTCCCTCCTGGGGCATCCTCTCCAACATCAGAACTGCTTCTCAAAGCTGCTTCTCAAATCTGCTCCCTCTGTCTTTGGACTTGCATTTTATACTTGAGACCACACCCACCGAGGGGCGGGGCTCAATGCCCTACTGACCTGGCCCAGTCGACGCCCTAATCATAACCCAATCATGCCCAGATGAACAGATCAGTTTACAAGCATGATTCAATATAGATTTTTGGAATTCATAATTACATCAAACTGTAACAATGATGATGACAATGACAACTAAAATTCAAAACATTTCAATAAGGTCACTGTTATCCTCAAAATTCAAGATAAGAAAAGAGATGCTCAAACACCTAAGTGGAGAAGCCAGCGTTCCAAATTAGGTCTGGCTAACTCCAATGCCCATGTACTTTTCACTACATCTTATATCCTCTTTCAGCAAACCTCCCGATAAAACGTGAAAGTTGTGGCCACTCCTTGGGACATTAAAGAATGGATCCAAATCCCTAGGTGAGCATAGTATCACATCCAGCCTCCCTACCTATGTGTGACCTGTTAACTGGTGATCACCATGAAAATCAGAGCAAGACCTAACTTGTTGGAAATGTGAAATCTCTGCCACACGAGAACACTTCTGTGAGGGTTTGAAAGACTTACAGTAACCATTACAGCTAAAAGTACTTGCCGTTTTTGCTATCAAAAGGACAATGTTCAGGCATCACAGGTCTCTTTGCCAGAAGTGCCTGGACTTCACTTCCCATGTTAAAGTTGCTCGTTAATTAAGTCATCACATTTCCTTTCATTATGAAGCTTGACTCAATGCCACATGTGCATCCTTTATTACATGTATTCTTTGTCTATGTCTTTTCTCTCTTCCTTTCCAGGAGATGACAACTGTCCTTTTCCTTATACATGTATTTCACAGCTTGGAATCAAACACTATTGATTTCCCAATGCATGTTACATGGAGAAGGGAAAAGCTTATGGGACAGTCTGACCAGAAGTCAAACCCACTTTGGTAGGTTCTGACGACTGTACCAGAAACAAGTTGGTTTTTATTTTTTTAATTAATGTAGGACTTCACTTAAGCAACATTTATTCAGCACCAGTTTGCCACTCTGCAATGACTATTCACTCAGTATTTACGGAGCATCTTTGCTTTAGGCTACCATGCAAGCCTCAGGGGACAATATAATAATTATTAAGACATATTCTCCTCCTGCAGGGAATACAAACTATGATGAGAGATAAGATATATACAGGGATATCCTCCAATATAAGGAATCCGTGTTAAGTGAGATATGAGCAGAACAAACTGTCATAATGTATCAGAAGAGAGATCAATTCCAGATGATACAAAACTTGACCCTGGGTTTATACTAAATGGAAACATGAGGAGGGGCAGGACACAGATTCAAGTAGGAGGAAAAGGACTCCAAGCCTTGAGGAAGAACGGTAATGCAAATTTGAAGACCCTCCAATAACCTGACACAGATAAAATCACAGCAATAATTAATATTTATGGAGCATATTATATGCTATGTATAAAGCTAACTGTTTTACATGCATCATCAGATATAATTCTATTAAGAATCCTATTAGACTGTTATTATTGTCCCCATTTTACAGATGTGCCATCTGAAGCTTGAAGAACTCAGCACACTTGTGGAAGGTGCACAGCACAAGGTCTCAACCCCAAATCTGACTGAGGCCATAGTTCTTAATCACTGTGCTATTCCAATCTTCTCTCAAGAGCAAAATATTCCTAAGCAGCCTACAGTCCAAAAGATAAAGAAAACATCCCTTTTGCAGGTGCAGATTCAAACAGACTACAGTTTGGGTTTCTTCTCATTCACAAAAAAATATACATTTTCTACTGGGTCATCTCAAATCTTCTTAGCCAAACATTGTAACTTCAATCTCTCCAACTTCTTGAAGTCAGGGTCTATATCTGATTCATTTCTCTCAACCAAGGCATTCCCACAGAAGTATAGTTGCATGGATAGATAGCTTATAGATAGATGGACAAATGGACAGACAGAAATATAGGTGAGTAAATGAATGAATGGCTGAATCAATGGTGGTGAATCTATAGTGGCATGCAATGTTCCTTTCTTAACCAACCAGATGGCATGATTGGGGCTGGCTTGTTGGTCACCGTTTTTCCTTCTCTAAATAGTTTTACTGGGGTATAATTTATATACCATATAACATGTATGTAAGTGTACATAAATATCCTGAACCCATGGTTAAGTACACCTTCATTGATTTTTACTAAATTGACACAATTGTACAACTATCACTATAATTCCATTTAGACCACGTCCATCATCTCAGCTGGACACCATCACGTTTTAAAAGCTACCTCAATGTCTCAGATGGCCACCAAGTCATGAACCTTCAATTAAGTCCCCACATTTCATGATCTTCCTAAGGGCTCTGTCTTTCTTAGCTAATATGTCTGAACAGCATGACATTTAAGATACAGATGCTTCCCTTCCTGGATATTTGTCTTCTGTTGCTCCCCAGTCTCTTCCCTCAAATCCTCCAGATAGACCTTGGCATGGATTTTTCCTCAGCCGCTTATGATTAACACGATCTGATGCATGACTCTCAGCAAAGTCACCCTCTTTCTTAAACCAATTTCTTTTTCATTTTTACAGAATTAGAAGCTGTGACCACACTGTAAAACACCCACCCACACACACACACACAAATAAATAAACTTCCCAATATTCAAGTTCTTTTACTTGACTATTTTTTTGTTGTTGTTTCTCGTTTTTTCTTTTATTTATTTTTTTAGGTATCGGGGCTGGGGATTGAACCCAGGACCTCATATATGGCATGCCAGCGCCAAACCACTTGAGGCTACACCGGCTCCCTGACTATTTTTAATTAGTGACTCTAGAGTCTCTAGAATCATTCTCCTATATTTACAAGCATACAATGATGCCTTTTAACTATGACTTGCACAAATACAGAGAACACCTTAATTATGCAATATATTAAGTTCTTCCAACATGCTAGACATAGTGCTAATCATGTTACATACATTGCCTCATTAAAATCTCACAAAAAACCCTTAAACATTACTTTCTTTTTTTTTTTTAAGATTTATTTATTTTATTACATATCTCCCCTTCCCCCCGCTGCGGCGACGCGCCGAGAGTGGTCACTGCGCAGGTGCGGCTCTCCCCGCTTGTGGGCGGTCTCTGCGTCTGTTCACGGCCGGCTTTCAGTTCGTGGGTGGCTGGCTGCGCTCCATCCGCGGGCGACCTGCCCTGCCCGTGGCGGCTCTTGCCATGTCCGTGGCAGCTTCTTGCCCTGCCCACGGCGGCTCCGGCCCGCCCATGGCGGCTTTCCATTCTCAAGGCGGTCTGCCCGCTAGGAGAGGTCCCCGGGAATCGAACCCAGGGCCTCCCATGTGGTATGCCGGCGCCCTATCCACTGGGCTATCGAGCCGGCCCAACATTACTTTCTACAGATTAGGAAAATGTGGCTGAGGCTTTAAGTAACTTATCCAAGGTAACACAGCCCGTAAGGGGCAGAATCATGATCTGACTCTAAAATTCTTGCTAGGACCACTAAGAAAACACTTTCTCTGAGATTTAAATATTCAGGGTCATAAACAGCTACTAAAGATTTTTCTCTGGTAATGTCCCTGGAGCCCAACCCTTCCAGGTCCTATACATTTTTTAAAAATAAGCTCATTTAGGACCCAATTGCAGGGTTTGCATCCTGTTTTTAGCAGAAATTGAGTCTTGGCCAACAATTGTGCCCAATCACTTCTGACCTCTGGTCAGGAAGATCCTGCCTTCTCCAGCGGCATTAATGAGGGCCTGCAGCCCTCTAAGCAGGAAGCAACACTGTCTTGTTGTCAAGCATACCCCAATTTACATATTTTATGCCATTAAAACCAATGACCCACTTGCTTTTCCATTTGGATGTCCTCACAGGCATCTCAGAGCTCACCTGGACAAAACCGAACTCTTGATCTTACCTCTCAAATCCCCATTCCCCGGTTCTCTATATCCACTTGAAGTACGTTTATCCACCCAAACCAGAAAACTAGGAGTCATCTTTCCCCTTCAAAGCAATTATCACAACTAGTGACTATGTGTTAATTTCTTTCTTTATTTGTTGAATGTCTATCTCCCCACTACAAGCTCAGCTCTGCAAGAAGAAAGATTGTGTAAATTTATTTACTCTGTGCTTAAGACAATATCCAGCACATAGCAGGAACTTTGTATATATTTGCTGACTTAATGATAAATCCTCAAAGATCCTCCAAAATAAGAGTAGAAAGAGTATTTTAGAAATGAATAAACTTCCCTATGAGTATACAGCTATCAGGTGATGAGTGAAATATTGATATAAACCCAAGTATAATTCCAAAGTCCAATCTCTCTCAACCACCCCCAAACAACTTTCCAGCCATGATTTTAATCATCAAAGGGCATTCAAGGAACACTGACCCTGGCCTGAAGAGACCAGTACTCCATCATCCATTAATTCAAAATTTCTAGCCCATGAAATGCCTTGACCCTTGCCAAAAAAACAAACGTTCTTTCTTTCTCCAGGAAACACTCTGTGATTACTCTCTGATTGAAGACTGAAAGTTGGCAGAAAAATAACCTATCACACAACAGAAAACCACCCATGCATGAAAAACCAAGATGAGTAAAATCCCCTTGGAGCTCAAAATCAAGAGGGAAACATGAACAGACACTCCAATAAAGGCACATAATCTGTTAAAAGGAAGCTCCAGATTTTGCTCTGGCCACATCTTTAATTTTGGTTCCTAGGATTGGTGCCATTCATTCATTCATCCAACAAATATTTACTAAGCACCTACCACGTGCTCAGGCAACACTCTAGCAGGGATAACTACTTTGAGCATAACAAGGGGAAAGGCAAGGTGCTTCCAAGAATGTATCACAGAGAAGGGCCCTGACGTAAGGAATTAAAGAAGAGATTTGAAGGATTAATTTAGTTGGACAAAGGGTAGGAGTTCCAGACAACTCTAAACCATTTCATTTACAAATCCACCTAAAATGTTGAGGAAGACTGAAAAAAAAATTGTGATACCAAGACTCTTTGGGAGGATTTAATTGAAGGGCATAAAATCTTAAATAGTGCAAATAATATCAACCAATTTCAGACCAGGCCAGATGACAAGGCAAGTGAGCATGAATTAAAATTACAAATAAACACACTGGGAACAGATGTCAGAACTTTTTTTTCAGCACTGAAAGTCATAAGCATGCAGCAAAACCCTCCAAAGTCATTGACAACATTGAAGATACCATTAGATCAGTTATGAGAGGACTAAAACCCTGAGGAGTATGTCAAGAATTCTGGGATGGGCCAAATGATTGGTGTGTTTTCCTGGAGCAGTACTGAGAATGCACGGTCAAGGTTGGTGGCTAACTGCCCTTCTCCCCCTTTAACTGAGAACACCGGCAAGTCACGAACAATCTTTTTCTGCTGCAGGTACTTGAATGCTTTTATTGCTTCTTTCCAGGCAGGAGTACAGCTGTCACTCTGGCGCGCATTCCCTCTCCTCCACCTCAAGGCCTCACACTGCAAGTGGACAAGCTCCTGCTATAGTTATTACCCCAAGGTAATAAGCGTAAACAAATTTCATGCTACCAACACCAGCTCTCCGGAGGAGTCAGAGAGAAGCTGCAGTGACGAGGGCTATTCTGGGTGGTGCTGCTGGTAGCTGAGATCTTGGGCCCCAGCAATCACAAAGCAGCCTCTCCCTGCCGATGTCGGTCACATCAATTCCTTCTGCATGTGTCTTACCTAAATGTTGTCTAGTTCTTTCCCGTACCAACAGCCATGTGAGTTCAATCACCTGTTCAGCTGAATCAGCTCTATTCCTCTCTAAAGGGCAGAGGGGGTAGTTACAGCATTTGGCATGACCCAGGATTTGAATAGGCAAGGTGTCCCAACTCCTAGTCTGTTTAGATACCAGTTCTGTTGATACAATAAATACCGTAAGTCAGTCAGTGCCTGTTATTCTTAATGGTAAGGTCTTCAGTTTATTTTGCACAAAGAGAAAAACGCAGTTTAGAGCTACAGTCTGCATGTCTCATTTTGGGTAAGGGTGTGGAGATGTGTAACAATATAGGAAAATGGGCATAATTTTTAAAAAATGGCTCCATAATCAAGTGTGAGTCCTACTTGGAGAAATTCAGTGAAATGGGTTTAATGTTATTTTCATATACAAACTCTGTGGCGCCAATCAGCCGGTACTGAAGATAATCCTATTTAAAGTTATTGACATGAGAATGACAAACACTCTATGTGATAGGAACATACCTCCACCCCTTCCTGGTCTCCTAATTTTATAAAATCAATTCATAAAATGTCATCATTCAATCAAACATTATTTTTCTTCAAAGTGGGAGAGCTTTAGAGATATTATACAACCAGCCACTTAGGGTAAGAAAGCAAAAAGCACTCGCTAGCAGCTTTCTCAAATTCCCAGTCTAAGCCTCTACAGGTAGAGGGCTGATGAAAATAAACCTTGGAGAAGTTCAAATTTCCCAAGCAGGCATGACAAACATTTGACTTAGACTTCTGAGGAATAATGTTTTTATTCTTGAGGGGTGATTTCCCTCAGACTAATGACCTGATGCTCATAGTAAGACAAAGAGAGATGATAACTATGTTAATTGAAGGGACTTTGGTGCAAGTCTTGAAAGAGGCTGCAGCCATTTCATTTTTTATAATCAATAACATCAGAGTGGCAGAATCCATACAGCTGTATCATACCACTGTGTTCATCCTGGAATCACACACATTTCAGCTCATCTAAGTCCAATAATTCTCCCTCTCTTTCTTCTCTGCTCACTTGCACAGACAATCTCAATCCACAAAGCAAACTGTTCAGCCTTTCCAAATGCAGGATAAAAATTACTTTACATAGAAATTGAGTGTTTTTCACCTTTTCATTACTTTCTCCTTTAGAGGGGAGAAAGGAAGAAAAGGTGAGAAGGATTGTATAATTTACCCAAATCTTGTCAGAATAGTAACTGTCAAACTCTCTCCTCCTCTTTCAAGACTCTACTCAGAAAACATGAACATGGAGGAAAGGTAAAAGACAAATAGAAGTCAGAAGGGGGAAAGATTTCCCTCAATATTGTGACTTCTAAAGATTATGTTACTTCTAAAGATTCTCTTGGGAAATAAATTGGATTTAGGAGATAAGAAGTAAAATTCATGGAGAGTATAGTTCAAGACCATAGACCTTTGAGCTCATCTGGACTGATTCTTTTGCCATAGATACAGAGAATATCCTACTGCCCAGACAAATAGGTCTTTTGTTTTCTGATTGTCTATTTATAGAGCAAGCCCAGCATGTGGACATGAGCTGGATGTTTGGGGCTCCTCTCTGCTATGGGTACGAGGCAATGACTCCCAATGGAGTCAACAGCGAAGAAGGAGATCATGACAGTAGGCGGTACTGAAACAGGACTTAGATAAAAATAATGCTTCCTGCATGTCAGAATCTGAATTCTGAGATGGGAGTAGAATAGGAGAGACCAGAGAGAACCCACATACCCAAATGGTTAAATTTACTCCTCCACTCATAAGAAGCCCCTCCCCCACCCTATTTTTTCTGAAGACATATTCTAGTTCCAGACAAAATGTGGAGTTGTCAAAAAGCATAAATAATTCTCCCTCCCTCTCTCTCATCTCCCCACCCCCTCATTCATGCACACCCACATATACACATGAAAACCCATCACCTACCAAACAAAAGAGCTAATGTCTTCCTGAGGAAAAAACAGGTATAAAAAGGAAGGAGAGTCCTTAATTTCAATCTTTGAAGTATCTTACACATGCCACTCACTTTCCCTGCAAATCTGAGTCAGATTTGATAAAAGCTACCAGAGTGCTAGTAGTGGGAGCCCTCCACGAGCCCACTTTTCAATGAGATGTTACAACTTTGTTTATCTTCACTGATAAAGAAGGACATGGATTCTGGAGAAGAGCTGAAAGAAGCTGTGGCACTTGGTCTGTTGTAAATTGGGTGAGAGCAATGAAACTCCTCTTGTGTTTCTGTGGACCAGTCAATGACTCTGCTCAACTGTAACCATTAAATCAGAAAGGATTTACATAAACTGAGTCCCACTTAGCACCTCAACAAATAGCAAGTGATGGATTTTGCATTAAGTTATAAGACCTACCTAACAAATCTATCAATTACTAATAAATGGCTCCCTCTGAAAAGCCCACTCAATCTTTAGGCCTTTCTAAAACATTCCAGCTGCAAATATGCTTGCAGCCAAAGCAGACAAGTCAGGGAAGATACTCTGACAGTACAATTACTATGGCACTGATTCTAAGAGCCAGTCTTGGCTATTGAGATTCTAAATTCTCCTTTGAATCTTATCAAAATATAGTTCTCTCATGACAACCCACAGAAAGACTATTCAGCCTAAGGTGGAAACACACCAAGATGAAATATACAACACTTTTATATATCAAAAGATGCTAGAGCAGGCATGAGAAAATTATAGGGTGTCCCCTGTTTTTAAAGTTTTATTGGGACACAGCCATACCCATTCATTTCCTCATGACTGCACTGCCTTTGTGCTACAATAGCAGCCTGACGTCATTGCAATAGAGACCTCCTGGCCCACAAAGCCTAAAATATTTCCTATGTGACTGACCCTTCACAGAAAATGTTTACTAGAGAAAAGATGGGAAAAAGAAATATAGGATATTCCCTGAGCTAAGCTACTATGTTTCTAGATTCTCCTCACCTCTGGAGGCTTCAAAAGTAAGCCAAGAAAGATCTAACTCTGTGGGTGGTTGAGAATGGGAGAAGTATCCACGATGGGTATAGTCTTATATTGCTAGCTATGAGTTTACTGGATTTGTTTCTCAAGATTCTGAATAAATTCTAGGTTCTCATAATCCATTTAATACTAGCCAGGTAAAAAAATTTTAGAGAGGAAGTAATATTTGAGCTGGAGCTTGAAGAAATAAGAACAAATTTGGAGAAGAAAGGTATTCCAGGAAGAGGAAAAAGCAATTTCTGCCCAAGAATTAATTATCAAGTAGGTGTTACTTACTTGAAGCTTTTTTCCTTGCAAGAAGTAAAAATAAATGCATATAAGTCTAATTCATAGGTAGGAATTCACCATAAATCATTCTCTGTCAGATATGGGAATTGGTCCACAGAAAGGAATGAAAAGAAAGTTTCCCAGTCCGACTCATGAGAAAAACATAATAATGACGATAGTGGTTTTTATAAAAACCATTATAGGAACTATCATTTAGCGAACATTTGTCAGTGTAGGCATGACTCTAAGTGCTTGTGCACGATCCTCATTAATCCTCACAGCAGTCCTATGAAACAGATACTATTATTATCCCCATTTTACAATTGAGGAAGCTATGACGGAGAAAGGAAAGTAGTATATGCAAACTTCTAAGTAGTAAAACAGAGTTCTGAACCCACGTGCTCATCATCACACAAGCCATTACACCCTCCCCCACCCCGTCCCCACCATCCCCACCTGGAACACAGCCCACCACCAAGCTGCTTACCTCTGCAAACACTGCAGCACTGAGCCTCGGGAAGAATGTGATCCTCTTCCGAGCAGTTCAAAGGAGGGCACGTTTCTGTGATTTTTACTAGAACTCCACCCTGGAAGCCAAATATTAGGGAAACAAAAAGATGTTGATATTTTCAGTCAATCATACAAACTTACAATGCTCATTGTTAACAGCCTGCAGTGATAACAACCTACAGTTATTAACAACACTCCCAGGAATTCCACTAATAATGACAAACATGCAAATTAAATTGATGCCACTCGTGGAGGAGAAAGCAAATTTCCCTTTTTTATAACAAAAGAGTTCCAATTTCAACAAATGGTTTTTGAGCATCTTGTATGCAGCAGCAGGAGGCTAGCAGTGGTGTGCCAGTAGACTTTTAACCACTGACTCTCAGGCAGAAGAGCCCCAATTTGTAACTTTTGCTGATTTCTGTGATATAAATACTCCCACAATGGCCAATTTTGAGCTACCAACATGAGGTCACTGAATGCAGAGACGGAGTTATATGTCATCAGCTTTAATAAGCTTATTATGAGCCAGTTCAAGGAGACCTCTGGATAAACAGGCATTGTGAACTCAAAGATAAATAAGTAACCTTCCTTGCCCTTGATAAGCTCATAGATTGGATGGACAGTGTAATGGTTTGAGTTTGATTTAATTATGAATTCCAAAAATATAGATTAGATTATGTTTGTAAGCTGGTCTGTTCATCTGGGCATGATTGAGTTGTGAGTAGGGCATTAACTGCCATGTCAGTGAGACGTTGAGCCCCGCCCCTCGGTGGGCGTGGTCTCAAGTATGGAAGGCTAGATAAGAGAAGCAGAGATTGGAGAGAAGCAGAGAAGAGATTTGGAGAAGGAGATTTGAAAAGCAGTTCTGATGTTGGAGTGAGCCGTTCGCCCGATAGTCTACAGCTGGCCTTGTGGAGAGACGCAAAGCATAGAAAGCCTCATGGTCTACAGCTGAACTCGTGAAGGAAACAGAAGCTAAGCCCGGAGAGAAACGCAGCC
>PVKH010018061.1:0-15236 GCA_004027955.1 Chaetophractus vellerosus | reverse complement strand
TTGGGGGAACAACTATGGACTAGAATGGACTTGCTGGAGTCCTGATATAGACTTATGATGTATGCAATGCAAGAAATTGCAAAATTATGTGGAGCCAGGGTCATTGGACACTTTGGGAGCAGGGTGAGGGAAGAGCAATTGTAATGCGGGTTTTTTTTTTGGGGGGGGGACCTGGGAATTGTCATGGATGATCCTGCAATGGAGGATGTAGGCCAGTTTGTATGATCATGTATCATTCAGGAACTGTAAAGAAGAGAGGGTTATCTATGGCCTGAACTGTGATCTATGTCTGATGGCAAAGCCCCAAAATGTGTTTAACTATCAGAGGCGTTATGCCACACTTAGGGATGTGCATGTGGGGGGTTGTGGGAGGGGTGGGGGGGTGGCATATGGGTACTCCTGGAATCTCTGTGTAACATTTATGTAATCAATGTATCCTAAAAATGTATATAGATACATAAAAAATAAATAAAAAATTAAAAAAAAAACGAAACAGCATGGTACTGGCATAGAGATAGTCACATCAATCAGTGAAAAAGAATTGAAAGTTCAGAAATAAACCCTCACTTCTTCAGTCAACTAGTTTTAAAGAACCTTCCAAGCCCATATTAACAAGACAAAACAGTCTTTTCAACAAATGGGGCTAGGAGAACTGGCTATCTATAGCCAAAAGAATGAAAGAGGACCCTTATCTCACTCCCTATACAAGAATCAACTAAAAATGGATTAAAGTTCTAAATTTAAAAGCCAGGAACATAAAACTAGTAGAAGAAAATATAGGGAAACATCTTAAAGACCTTGTGGTAGGTGGTGGTTTCTTGAACCTTATACCCAAAGGATGTGCAACAAAAGAAAAAATAGGTAAATGGGACCTCCTCCAAATTAAACACTTTTGCACTTCACAAGAGTTTGTCAAAAGGGTGAAAAGGCAGCTGACTCAATGGGAGAAAATATTTGGAAATCACATGTCCTTTAAGGGTTTATTATCCATGATATATAAAGAGATGCTACAACTCAACAATAAAAAGACAAACAATCAAATTTAAAAAATGGGCAAAAGACTTGAATAGTACATTTGTGCAAAGAAGAAATACAAATGGCAAAAAAAAAACACATGAAAAAATATTCAGTATCACTAATGATTAGGAATTGCAAATCAAAACTACAATGAGATATCATTTCACACCTATCAGAATGGCCACTATTAAAAAGACAGACAACTACAAGTGTTGGAGAGGATGTGCAGAGGTAGGAACACTTATTCACTGTTGCTGGGAATGCAGAATGGTACAGTCACTTGGAGGACTGTTTGGCAGCCCCTAAAGAAGTTGAAGATGGATTTTCCATGTGATCTTTGCAATACCATTACTGGGTATATATGCCCAGAAGAACTGAGAGTGGTGACACAAACAGACATCTGTACACCTATGTTCATAGTGGTGTTAATCATGATTGCCAAAAGTTGGAAGCAACCCAGGTGTCTGTCAACCTATGAATGGATAAATAAACTGTTCCACAAGATGGAATATTATGCATCTGTAAGTAGAAATGAAGTCATAAAGCATATAACAACATGGATGAACCTGAGGACATTATGTTGAGTGAAGAAAGCAGACGTAAAAGGACAAAAAATGTATGATTGTGTTATTATGAACTAAATATATTGTGCAACATATTGCATGATTCCATTTATATAAAATGTAAATATAAATCAATTTATAAAGATGAAATTTGATTAGTGGTTATGTAGGGCATGCTAAGGGGTGTGGGATTTTTCTTTTTGGAGTAATGAAATAATTCTAAAAACTGGGACCTCCAATATGGTATACAGGAGCCCAATCGCTTGAGCCACATCTGCTTTCCTGATTATACACTTTAGATAGGTTGTATGGTAAGTGGATATATCTCAATAAAACTGCTTAATAAATAAATAAATAAATAAATAAATAATTGTGCAAGAATAACCAGAAATAGCAGCTATGTACAGCAGGTGAAATATAGAAGGAAGTAGATGTGGTTTGAGTAGTTGGGCTCCCGTTTACCATATGGAAGGCCCCCGGTTCAATCCCAGGGACTTCCTGGTGCAGGCAGGCCTGCCTGCACAGTCTGGTGAGCTGGCACAGCAAGATGGCACAGATGGAGGAGACGGGCAGACACAGAGAAACGCGCAGCAAATGGATACAACGAGCACAAGCAGCACGGGGGGGATAAATAAATAAAATAAATCTTAAAAAAAAAATAAAAAAGAAATATAGAGAAATTGAGAGGCGAAGAATTGTCTTGTTTGTCTGCTTTTTGTTTATAATTATTATTGCTGAAATAATGAAAATGTTCTAATAATGATTGAAGTGATGAATGCACAACTATGTGAATATACCATTGACTGTACACTTTGGGTGAACTGTATGCTTTATTAATATGTATCAAGAAAATCGATTTGTTAAAAAAAAAAAGGAGGGAAGCAGATGTGGCTCAATTGATTGGGCCCCCGTCTACCATATGGGAGGCCCCGGGTTTGATTCCCAGGGCCTCCTGGTGAAGGCAAGCCGGCCCACGCAGCATGCAGAGCCAGTGGCCCTGCGGAGAACTAGCGCAGCAAGATGATGCAACTAAAGGGAGACAAGCAGACACAGGAAAACGTGCAGCAAATGGACACAGAGAGCACAAGCGGCAAGTGGGGGGTAAATAAAATAAATCTTAAAAAAAAACAAAAAACCTCTTACAAACATCATCAGGAAACCCTTCCTGTCCTCAGTGTTCTGTGAACTACTCTACCTTTGTTAGACATCCTGGAGATATCTCAAGAGAAACAAGATTACCTAGTGGCAATGCAGTGATGAAGGACTAGAGATTTTAGATAGATATAGCCCCACTCATTAATTAATCCAATCAGCAAAATATGTTGAGTTTCTCCTCTGGTCCAGGTAATGGGCTGCCTGATAAAAAATTAGAAAGAAAATGAAACATGGTTCATGGGCAGAAAGACTCAATACTACAAAGAAGTCAGTTCTTCCCAAATTGATTTATAGAGTCAATGCTATTTGAATTCAATCCCAATAAAATTTTTATGGAATGTGGCAATCTGATTCTAAAATTTATATGGAAGAGCAAAGAGCTGAGAAAAGTCAACATTTTTTGAAAGAACACATTTGGAGCTTTGTCCCTCCAGATAATGAGACTTAATAGAATCCCATCCATCTTATCCATGGGATATAAACCCCCTCTCACTTGGAGGTGGAGGGGACATCACCATCTCAGACTCCTCAGGATTGGGGGAAGAGCTGTGGACTAGAGTGGACTTACTGGTATTCTATCATAGACATATTGTGATTCTAGCAATGGAAGAAATTACAACATTGTGTGGAGCCAGTGGCTACTGGGTGCTTTGGGGGCAGGGAGAGGGAAAAGCAGTTGTAATACAGGGGCTTTTTCAGGACTTGGGAATTATCCTGAGTGATATTGCAATGACAGATATAGGCCATTTTATATCATCATATAACATGCAGAACTGTGTGGGGAGAGAGTGTGGTCTACAATGTGAACTATGACCTATGCTTAGTGGCAAAGCCTCAAAATGTATATATCTATTGTAGGTGATGTGCCACACTATTGAAGGATGTTTATGTGGGAGGTTGTGGGAGGTGCGTGGGGGGAGGCATATGGGTATCCCTATAATTTTTGTGTAACATTTATGTAATCTAAGTATCTTTTAAAAAATAAAAAAAATTTAACTTAAAAAAAAAGCCATAGTAATTAGACAATGTGGTTTAGTATAGGGAGAGACAAAGAAATCAACAGAACAGATATAAGTCCATGGATATATAAAAATTTTATTCAAAGTGAAGGTGGAATACAGATCAATGGTAAAAGAATGGATCATTAAATAAATGATGCTGAGGGAATTGGATATATTGATTTTTAAAAATCACATGAAATTGGCTCCTTTCCTTATACCATACACATAAATTAATGCTAAGAAGTTTAAAGATTTAAACATGAAAAAGCAAATTTTAAAATTTTAGAAGATAATATGAGGATGAGAAAGGATTTTGTAAATAAGACAGAAAAGACATGAACAATAAATAAAAAGATTTATATATGCTATTACATTAACATTAAGAACTTCTGTTAATCAGAAAATATCCTATAGAACAAGCTGCAATTGGAAGAAATTAATTTGTACCACATATCATTGATGGAGAAGAAATACACAAAAACATAAATAACTCCTAAAAATAATCCTATAAAAATTGAGCAAGAGTATGAAAGGAAACATGACTGTCAGTTAACATAGGAAAAGATGGTTATTTTCATTAGTAATCTAGGAAATTGAAATAAAACTGCAATGAGATTCTATTTTAAAAGTAAAATTTTTAAAATGCCATTTTCAATAACATCAAAATATGTAAAACCTCTACATTGAAAACTATAAAACAGGTGGATAAGAATTTTATTAAATCTAAGTATAGAGACAAATACATGATCCTGTACTTGTATATGATTGGATTGGCAGTTTCAATATAGTTAAGATGGCAGCTCTCCTCATATTGATCTATAGATTCAATGCAGGCTTTTTGTAGAATTTGACAAAGTGATTCTAAAATTTATTTGAAAATGCAAAAGACTTAGAATAGCCAAAACAATCTTGAGAAAAAAGAACAAAGCTAGAGCACTTAAACTATCTGAAATCAAGATTTAGTATATGGCTATAAAAATCAAGACAGTGTGGTATATATTAGCAGAGGAATGGCCATATATAGATCAGTGGATCAGAATAAAGAATCCAGAATTAGAACTACACACATATGTTCAATTAATTTTTAACAAAGCCACCAAGATAATACAATGGAAAAAGAAAAAACCTTTTAACAAATAGTGCAGGAACAACTGGATATGCATATGGAAAAAAATGAACATTGCCCCTACCTCACACCATACACAGAAATTATTTCAGGATGGATCAGATACCTAAATGTAAAATCTAAAACTATAAAACTTCTAAAATAAAACATAGAAGAAAATTTTTGCACCCTTGGGATGGACAAATATTTCAAATTAGGACAAATAAGCCCTAACCATAAAGGAAAACATTGATAACTTGGACTTCATCAAAATTAAAAATACCTGACATCCAAAGATGCCATTTTCAGTAAATGAAAAAGTAAGACACAGCCTGGGAGAACATATTCACAATACATATACCTGAAAAGGACTTTGATGTTAGGAAAGTAAAATGGTAAAACCACCACAGAAGAGCAAGTTGATACTTGTAAATTTAAACATGCATTTACCATAAAACCCAGAGAAATGTAAACATTTGTCTACAGAAAGAGTTGTATATGAATATTCATAGCAGCTTTATTTATAATAGCCCCAAACTGAAAACAACCAGAATCCTCATCTACAGATAAATGGATGAACAAATTGTTTTATATTCATTCATACAATTGGAATTCGACTCAACAATGAAAAGTAACTAATTTCTGATACATGCGATATCATGGATCAACCTAAACAAATGTTATGTTGAGTGAAAAAAAAAAAAAGCCAGACTCAGAATTGTGAATACTGTATGCTTTCATTTATATAAAGGTATAGATCAGGTGAAACTAATCTATATTGTTAGAAATCAGATCAGTGATGTTTGCATGTTTGATGAGGGGGAATTGCTTAAAAAGGAACATAAGGAAATCTCTGGATTCATGAAAATATTCTATATTTTGATGCAGTGCTGGTTACATGGGAGTATACATTTTGCAAAACTCATGACATTGTACAATGAAAAGGTGTGCATTTTATTGTATGTAAATTATACCTCAATAAACTTCGATTGAAAATGCAATGAGGTCCATTTTTCTAATATTATAATTTAAACTAAGAATTTTAAATGCAGAGAAAAAATTGAAAGAATGGTAAAATTATTCTTTTTACATCCGTTGCACACTGTGTAGATTTAACTATTATAATAGCAAATATGGCAAAATTTTAACTGTGTCTATATACACATACACTGGAGTAAACCATTATATTTATTATTATAATTATTAAATTTATTAATATTTATTATATTTGAGTAAATTATTATATTTGAGTAAATTAACAATAATTCATTGATATCATCCATTATCCAATCTATTCTCAAACATTTGTGATACCTCCAAATTTGTCTTTTATAGCTTTTTATCTTGTTTTGTCTTTTTTAGTCTCATTTAATCTACAACAGTTACCTTCCTCTCTGCCCACCCCCAGTCAAGCAGAAGAGAGAAGCAAAGGGACTTCTCTGGATGGTGGCGCAAGGAGAACCTATTATGACACAGGTGTGCAGAAGGTCTAGAGAGCAGTCAACTACATTGGAACTGGTCAGCAGATATAGGAAGAGATTTCTTTAAGAGGATGAAATTGATAGGATGGATATTTAATGCGTTTGAACTTATTGAAAAGAGATGTGGGAACCAGCTATAGCTCAATTGGTGGGGCTTTGGTTTACCACATGGGAGGCCCCGGGTTCAGTTCCCGGGGCCTTCTCGAGCAGGCAGACTGCCTCGAGAAGGCAAGCCGCTGCGGGCAGGGCAAGCCGCCGCGAGTGGGCAGGCTGCCGCGCGGTGAGCTGACTCAGCGGGTCGCCGCAGAGGGGGGAGACGGGCAGACACAGAAGAACGCAAAAATGAACACAGCAAGAACAAGCAGAGAGGGGGGGATATATAATAAATAAAAATAAATAAATCTTAAAAAAAAAAGAAAAGAGATGTGGAGAGTTTGGTGATAAAATAGAAAACTAAGCAAATAAAAATATGACAACTATTAACTCCAGAGACAACAAAAAGTTGAGCTTGAAAGGAAAATTAATCTCTGAATATTGTCATAATATAATTTCCAAATATGATTTTACCTTGAGTATGATAAAACTGTACTGGGGTTGGGAGTGGTGGTGGGATATGTGTATGGTAGAATAGTGGGGGTACATAAAGCTCAACTTCCATCATGGAAAATCAAGAGATAATTTCAAAAGTTGAAGAATTATGAAATAGCAATATGAGCATGCTATTTAGAGATAAAAGGAGTGAAATACAATTACCTCTGAAAAATGGGGAAGGATGAATGGGGGACTTAATATTTTTTGGTTCAGTAACAAGCCTTTTAGAAGCACTTCATTCTTTATATTGTGTGCATGTATAATATTGGTAAAAATAAACTAAATTAACAAAAGCAGACATGTAGGATGATGTCATGTATATAATGCTCAAAACACTTTTGTGATATATCAAAGTGATATATCAAACGTAATAAAGAAAAGTAAGGTAATAACAAACACAAAGTTTGGTAGTACTTGCCCTAGTGGTAGTGAAGAGAGAAAAAAGACTGAGAGGGTCTAAGGGGCTTCAAACATACTGATAATATCTTCTTCCTTGAGCTGGGTGATGAGTAGGTGGATTTTGTTTTATTATTCTTTATTCCATATATATATATCATAAATGTGAACTATTTCATAATAATTTAAAAAATCGAGATCCAGTCCCTGCTATCAAGGTGATGAGTGCAATGATAAAGTCAGGCACAAGCTTCTTTGGGAAGATAGAAAAAGGTCCTTAACTGAAATGGTGGAAGTCGTCAGTAAACTTCCTAAGAGAGGTGAGCCTGAAATGAATTTTAAAATATAATTTAAAAAATAATAGAACTTGGCTAGATCTGGAGAATCTTCCTGGAATGCTCTTTGCCCCCTTCATTTACACCACCTTCCCGCCCACCCAGGTAGCCCTGGCTTTCGCTGTATTGCTTCAGTGGCTCATTAGTCTCACTTTCATCATTTGTTTTATCTTGAGCTCTCTCTGTCTTCAGGCTGGCCTCAGGGATGTTCAACCAGAGCATCTGCACAGAGCTCTGTGCTCAGACCGGGGGTGGGGTGTGGGGGTGGGGTGTCTTGCCTTTAGGGTTTACCGCTTTGCACTCGCTATCTTGAAATTCTTAATAATTTTATCTTTGAACTTTTGTTTTGCAAGTAAAGTCTGATGAGACAATGGAGTATGCGTGGGGGCTTGGCGCCTAGGCTCACACACAACGCCTTGCCCCATGCCTCCCCACTTCCCTGTCTCTCTTGTGTTCCTCCCTGGGACAGCTTCTCAGCCACCTGCTCCCCACCCCTGGTGTCCTGGGCTCATCCAGCTTTCCTTTTCCTGCTCTCCCTCAATGCACTCCTCCTCTGGCATGGGCTTGGGCATGGGCATGAGGGAAATCCACAATTGTCATGCAAGTATTCCCATGCTCCAGGAAGCATGGCATTAAATAGCATATAAAAGACAACATGAGGGGGTGGGGAGAGGATTTTTCCTTGCATTTTGAACAAGGAACCACACATTCTCATTTTGCACAGGGCCCAGCAAATTATAGGGCCAGTCTTGCTCTCTCCATTTTGCATTTAGAGGAGTTCACTGACGGTCTGGGAAGAAATGGAGTATTCTAATGCTATGTTGCCCAGCCCCAGTGACTTTTTTAGGACTTGTTGCTTCCCCTGACCCAAGGTCCAGACTCTCCTTTGGGAGCACCCCCTTTTTTAGGATTCCATAGTTGGATCTTCACCCAACTTTTGGAAAACTACTTTCTTCTTCACAAGGCTCATTCTCACGACCATGCCAGTGGTCAGTAGGAGAGAGTTCCCTGTGTACATTACCCCAAGTTAAAATCTACGGGCATATAGGATTATTTAAAGCGGGCAATGATCTTCTATGTATCAACCTCTTTGAAATCATTTGCCAAGTTGTTACAGATACCCCTCTTCCTGCTTCTACACATGAGGGATAGCTGTTGGATTCATTGGCCACAGATCTCTTGAGAAAAAACATTAATCTCAAAGAGAGGTAGTATAAATCCATAAGAAAGGAAGGAAATATTTTCTCAACTGTTAAGTATACACATGATTACCTTTTTCTACAGAGAAGTTAACATTTTATAATATTATATACAGCAGAATGAGTTATTTTGTTTGTCATTTTTTACCCCAACCTCTGATTATTAATACAAATTTTGCTTCATCAAAGCTTTCTTGGAATAAGAAAACATCTCATCACTGAGCCCCACATCCTATTGACTACTACACAAGTATCTAGCCCAAATCTTTAAATGATCAATTAAAAAGGTCAGATAAAGTCTTTTTAAAAATTTTCCCTGATATCAACAAAACACATTTCAATTTCAAAGAAAAAGTCTTATATATGTAATATGACCTGTATTCATATTTCAATGAGTTTTTACTATGCTATACAGTCCCATGTTATATTTTTTAGCTTTCCTTCTAGTAATAATATACATGACCTTAGACTTCCCCTTTCAACCACTGTCATACCCTTGTAATAGCTCTTCTAGTTACAAACATTATGTTGTGATTTCACCTTTTCTATTCATTTCCAAAGATTACACACAAAATTTTTACCAATTCTGCACAATTTAACCAACTTTCCATTCTCTAATCTCATTATATTTTCTAGTGACCCATATTCAAGTTATTAACTTCATGAGTTTACACAATATATTTAGTTCATAATAATGCAATCATACATTATTTGTCCTTTTGTGTCTGGCTTACTTTACTCAACATAATGCTCCCCAGGTTCATCCATATTGTCATATGCTTCATGACTTCATTTCTTCTTACAGATGCATAATTTTCATTGTGTGTATATACCACAATTTGTTTATCCATTCATCAGTTGATGGGCACCTAGGTTATTTCCATCTTTTGGAGATTATGAATAACAGTGCTATGAACATTGGTGTGCAAATGTCTGCTCGTGTCACTGTTCTCGGTTCTTCTGGGTATACACCCAGTGGTGGTATTGCTGGGTCATGTGGTAAATCTATATTCAACTTCTTTAGGAACTGCCAAACAGTCCCCTACAGTGGCTGTACCATTACACATTCTTACCAACAGTGAATGAGTGTTCCTGTCTCTTCACATCCTCTCCAACGCTTGTAGTTTTCTGTTTTTACAATAGTGGCCATTCTAATAGGTATGAAATGATATCTCATTGTAACTTTGATTTGCACTTCCTTAATTGCTAGAGGTGTTGAACATTTTTTTCATGTGCTTTTTCCATTTGTATTTCTTCTTTGAACAAATATCTATACAAGTCTTTTACCCATTTTTAAATTGTGTTGTTTGTCTTTTTATTGTTGAGTTGTAACATCTCTTTATATATCATGGATATTAAACCCTTAAAGGACGTGTGAGTTCCAAATATTTTCTCCCATTGAGTCAGCTGCCTTTTTATCCTTTTGACAAAATCCTTTGAGGTGCAAAACTGTTTAATTTTGAGGTGGTCCCATTTATCCAATTTTTCTTTTGTTGCTTATGCTTTGGGTATAAGATCCAAGAAATCACCACCTACCAAAAGATCCTTAAGATGTTTCCCTACATTTTTTGTAGTAGTTATATGGTCCTGGGTTTTATGCTTAGATCTTTGATCCATTTTGAGTTGATTCTTGTATAGGGAGTGACATAGGGGTCCTCTTTCATTCTTTTGGTTATGGATATCCAGTTCTCTGAGTACCATTTGTTGAAGACTGTTTTGTCCCATTAACATGGACTTGGTAGGTTTGTCAAAAACCAGTTGTCTGTAGAGGTAAGGGTTTATATCTGGACTCTCAGTTCTATTCCACTGATCAATGTGCCTGTAGCACCAGCTCACTGTCTTGCTTGTCTTCTTTAGGAGGCACTGGGAACTGAATCTGGAACCTCCCATGTGGTAGGCAGGAGCTCAATTGCTTGAGCCACATTTGCTTCCCTTGAATGCTTTTAGCTATTCAAGTACACTTTCTCTTTCAAATAAATTTGGTAATTGCCTTTTCTATTTCTGGAAAGTAAGTTTTTGGAATTTTGATTGGTATTGCATTGAACCTATAAATCATTTTGGGTAGGATTGACGTCTTCACAATATTCAGTCTTCCAATCCATGAACAAGAAATGTCTTTCCATTTGTTTAGGTGTTCTTTGACTTCTTTTATCATTGTTTTCTAGTTTTTGAATATAGGTCCTATACTTCTTGGCTATATTGATTTCTAGGTATTTGAATCTTTTTGTTGCTATTGTAAATGGAATTGTTTTCTCTGATTTCCTCCTCAGATTGTTCAATACTAGCATACAGAAACATTACTTTTGGTTTTGTTGATTTTCTCTATTTTTTTGTTCTCAATTTCATTTATTTCTGCTCTAATCTTTATTTTTTCTTTCCTTCTGCTTGCTTTGGGAATGGTTTGCTGTTCTTTTCTACATTCTCCAGTTGTTCAGTTAGATCTTTGGTTTTAGCTCTTTCTTCTTTTTTAATTTAGGAGTTTAAGGCTATAAATTTCCCTCTCTGCACTGTCTTCGCTGTATCTCATAAGTTTTGATAAGATGTGGTCTCAATATATTTACTAATTTCACTTACAATTTCCAGTTTGACGCACTGATTATTTCGGAGTGTGTTGTTTAGCTTCCGCACATTTGCAAAATTTCCCTTTTCCTGTCTATTATTGATTTCTAGTTCATTCCATTGTGATCTGAGAAAATGCTTGGTATGATTTCAATCTTTTTATATTTATTGAGACCTGCCTTGTGGCCTAATATGTTCTCAATCCTGGAGAAATATCCATTAGCACTTGAGAAGAATGTATAACCCACTGATTTGGGATGCAACATTCTGTATATGTCTGCTAGGTCTAGCTCATTGATCATATTGTTCAAGTTCTCTGTTTCCTTGTTGATATTTTGTCCAGTTCTTCTAATGATGTGAGTGGTGTGTTGAAGTCTCCAACTATTATTGTAGGGATGTCTATTTCTCTCTTCAGTTTTGCCAGAGTTTGCCTCATGTATTTTGGGGCACCCTAGTTAGGCGCATAGATATTTAAAACTGTTATTTTTTTCCTCATATTATCTCTATTATTCATATATAATGGCCTTCTGTATGTCTTATAACCTTTTTGCTTTTAAAGTCTGTTTTGTCTGACATTGGTATAGCTACCCATGCTCTTTTTTGGTTACTATTTGCAGAGAGTATCTTTTTCCAACATTTCATTTTCAGCCAGTTTGTGTCCTGGATCTATGGTGAGTCTCTTGTAGGCATCATATGGGTGGCTCATGTTTTTTAATCCATTCTGTCAGCCTATATGTTTTGATCGGGGATTTTAATCCATTCACATTCCATGATATTACTGTAAATGCATTATTTACTTCCACCATTTTATTCTTTCGTTTTCATATGTCATATATTATTTTTTTTTGTTTTTTGTTTTTTTATTTTAATTTTTTATTTTTAAAAGATACTTAGATTACATAAATGTTGCACAAAAAATATAGGGTTGCCAATATGCCCCACTCCCCACATCTCCCACACCCTCCCATATAAACAACATCCTTCATTAGCATGGCACATTCATTGCAATTGACAAATGCATCCTTGGGCATTGCCACTGAGCATGGACCACAGTTCACAATGTAGTCTACACTCCCACACAGTCTGCATGTTATGGGACTATATAAAATGGCCTATATCTCTTGTTGCAATGTCATTTAGGACGATTCCCAAGTCCCGAAAAACCCCTCATTACAACTGTTTTTCCCTCTCCCTGCCCCCAGAGGCCACTGCCTCCACATCAATGTTGTAATTTCTTCCATTGCTAGAATCACAATATATCTATTGTAGAATACCAGCAAGTCCTCTCCAGTAGAATCCTGAGGACTCTGGGATGGCTATGCCCATTCCACCTCCAACTGAGAGGGGCTCATATCTTATTTTTGTCTGTCATTTTACTCTCTTGGTTATCCTTTCTGTTATTCTTGCCTTCTATACTCTCCTCCAAGTCTCTGTCTACTGTTTTTTTCTTTTTGGCTGTACGGTTCCCTTTCATACTTCTTGCAAAGGCAGATTCTTTTTGATAAACTCTCTTAGTTTTTGTTTGTTCTTGAATACTTTAAACTCACTTTCCTATTTGAAAGACAATTTTGCTGGATAAAGAATTCTCAGTTGGCAGTTTTTCTCTTTCAGTATCCTAACTGTATCATATCACTTTCTTCCTTCCTCCATGGTTTCTGATGAGAAACCCATACTATGTCTTACTGGGTGTTCCTTGTATATGGTCATTTGCTTCTCTCTTGCTGCTCTCAGAATTTTCTCTTTATCTTTGCCATTTGACATTCTGAGTAGTATGTGTCTTGGAGTAGGTCTATTTGGAGTTATTCTGATTGGGGTACACTGTGCTCCTCGGACATGAAAATTCATTTCTTTCATGAGTTGGGCAATTTTTAGCCATTGTTTCCTCAGATACTCTCTTTGTCCCCTTTCCCTTCTCTTCTCCTTCTGGAACTCCCCTGACACGTATGTTGTTGTGCTTTATGTTATCATTCAACTCCCTGAGCCCCTGCTCAAATTTTTCTATTCTTTTCTCTCTCTGTTCTCCCTCTTCAATTTTGGCTGTTCTGTCCTCTGTATCACTTATTCTCTCTTCTATCATTCTGAGTCTGTTATTGTATGCCTCTAATGTGTTTTTGATCTCACCTATTGGGTCTTTCATTCTTATGAGCTCTGTTATTTTTCTATTTAGGTTTTCAAATTCTTCTTTTTGCTCACTCAATGTCTTTTTGATGTCTTTTATCTCTTTAGCCATATTGTCTTTCAACTCATTAATTTCAGGTTGGAAATTTGTATGAATCTCAGTGATTAGTTGTCAAATTCTGTGTCTCATCTGGAGCTTTGATATATTCCTTTGCTTGGGCCATTTTTTTTTCCAATTTCTTAGAATGGCTTGGAATTTTTTACTGATGTCTAGGCATTTGATTATGCTGGTGAGTTTACTCTGATGCCCATTTTCTCTGAGTTTTGTAGAGATTTAGTGGCAAGAGGCTGTGTGTTACTGCCATTCTTTGGTTCTTGGTTCTACCTGTTCTAGGTCTTTAATACTGCCCCTGTTAGTTGCTCAAATCTGAGCCATGGACCCAATAATGAGTTGCAGGCTCTCTTTCAGGGGCCTTGGGGAAGGAGGCTGGAAAGGTTGGAAAAAGCCTCTTACTTACTTTTAATTTCCCCATGTGTACTTCCTTGGTCAGCCGGCAGATGGTATTCTTGTGCAGCCCTTTCAGTTCAAAGCCAGCTTGGAGAGCTTTTGCTCCAACCCCGACTGCAATGATGTGCCAGAGGGTCCTGCCTGGAGGCTATTCTAGCCTGGCAATTCAAAGTTTCTCAGAGGTTGTTCTCCAACATTTGCTGGCAGCCCCCTCCCTTTTCCCGAGTAACAAATAATTCCACTCCCCTGTGCATCCTCAACAACCAGTCCTGGTCAGTAGGGAGGGTATTGAGAGGGTTGGATCTCTTTCATCCAGAACCAACTCCCAGGGCAAACAATGACACAGCCCCATCCAGCCTTGGTACACAGCAGACCAAATTTGTCAGCCAAAGGCTGAATCAGTCTTAGGATGCTTCACTCTCTCTCCCCTCTCCTGGAGGAAGGTATATCCCTTTGTCTGTAGCTCCTGGCCTGACACAAGAGAAGTCAAAATTTTCTGCTCTTACAGTGGGGGAAGGGTGCTGGTGGCTGCAGCTGCAGCATCCACTCACTGTCTTTCCATCAAGATTATTTTCCATTGCCCCTCTCTCTTCTGGGAAGTGACTGGCCTATCCCTGGAATCCTAAACCCTAGAAGATTTTTTTCCAGGCCTTTTCTGCCGGTCCTCGAGCTATTTTTCTGGGATAGGAGAGAGTTCTGTGTATTTCTAATCCTATATCCTCCCAGTTTCAGATAAATTCTTAAACAAAAACCTCTCCTCTCCCCAAGTCTCTGTTTAGGAAGTGGGGAGAATGGCTTCCTTCTTCTAATTACTGATATATAGATACCTGGATTGTAATGGGGGGACCAGATTTTAAAAGTCACAAAGATTAAGAAAGGAAGCAGGAGGATGAGTTTCAAATGCTGCCATAGTAATTCAGGTGAATGATGATGAGGTGCCAAGAAAGGAGATGAAAGGATGGAAAAGTGAGGAGAGGATGGATTAAGGTGATATTTAGGAAGTAAAGTAGTAATGGGTCTATGTATATGAAAAGGGAGGATTCAGACATGATCACCAGGTCTGTAGCTTCAGGGAATAGAAGGGCCATCAACTGAAAGCACAGGAGGAAAAACAGGTTTAGGGTGAAGATTATGAGTTCAGTTTCCTATCTTGGTAATTTGAGATTCCTATAGTGCTTTCCAAGAGGAGCTGTCCAGCATACATCTGG
>PVKH010018060.1:0-15238 GCA_004027955.1 Chaetophractus vellerosus | reverse complement strand
GCTCGGAGAGGTCCCCGGGAACCAAACCCAGGGCCTCCCATGTGGTATACCAGCGCTCTTATCCACTGAGCTATCCAGCCAGCCCCATAAATTGTATTTTTAATAACCTTCCTTGTTTTACTTTTTCCCATTTATGCCTTAGTTATTAGAGAGTACAATACCAAAAGTTTAGATGTATTGCTTTAAAAAAAGTATCATCATCCTGACTGGCCTTTCTCCTGTGGTTTGCTAGACCAGATTTTAGATATGTAAAGTTTATCTTTTTTATTAACATTGAGACTCATTTAACAAACAGTCCTGTGAATGCCAGAAATGACTGTGGTACCTGCAGCAGCAGGCAGGGGTACTCAAAGGAAATTGACAATAATAAACTCTTAGTCAAGAAGTTTCCTCAAGCAAAAATACTTGTCCTACATTAGACAACACTTTTGAGTTGTTCTTTTGAGTATTTAGATGATTTTTCTGTCAGTTGCAAAAACCTCAAAGATAAAGATCTATTAGCTATATCCAGTCTCTTCAAAGATAGGACTGTTTAATATCATTTCTGCTCTTTAAATGTTCAAAGGCAGAGTAGCCTTATAATAGGGAAAACTCTACAAAGGAAGTGCTTCCTAAAGATTCCCCAGAGGGAAATACTTCCTAATAGTTTTCTTTTTTTTCAATCTTAATCTATTACTCTTAGTTTTATCTAGTGTATGTCCTTATAAATGTCTTCTCTCTCCTCTTTAGATGCATTCCTCCAATGGGTTCTAACTTCCTGAATTTTTATCTATAACTGTTGCCATGTGCCAACTCTTCTTTTTTTAACATCTTTCTAGGTTTTGATTTTTTTAACATTCTGTTTATTTCCTCAACAGTTTCTAGTTTAATTGGGTTGGTTATACAGAGATATAAATGAAATAAACTCATATAAAACACTTAGCATGGTACCTACATGGTCAGTAAATTTTGGTTCATTGTTATGATTGCCAGTATCATTATTAAAGTATCAAACATATAACATTATCAAATGTAATCAAATTATCATATAATAATTTTAATAGGCATTTAACAAATACTTTTTTGATGAAAAGCTTCTACTGGGATTAATAATACAATTAGCTTCCACCTTTAAGCTAAATGGATTGCCCGTGGTTTATTAGCCAGTTTTTAATCAACTTGTCAGAATATAACTAATGGGTCATATTTTTTTTGTAGTAGAGTTTTCATGTGAAGTAAAATAAAGAAAAAATTCATAATGAAGTAATTTTCTTCTTGTTACCCCAATTGATAAATTGAGAGAATTCTAGGCACACTACCTCATTAAGTATTTTTAATTGACTCACTGCATTTCTCTTGAGAGGTCCACAAATTTGGATTTCACCCCAGATATCATTGTTGTGGAATTCTTCTAACATTTCTTCTTCTAGTTTCGAAGATATCATATTTGCTTTGGTAAATAGTCAAAGGCTTTGGCTTTAGCCTTGCTTGGGGAGGTGGGAGCTGGCCACCTCAGTGAGCTGCATGGGAAAACCTGACAAGGACATTGAGCAGGCTGTGCATCAAGGGCAGTGAGCTGCAGCCCATGCCTGGCCTTTCCAGGCAGGCTTTCCCATGTAGGGGCAAAACTAAAATACAGTTATCGCTAGTAATCACCTCTTTGCCTCAACCAGGTGTCTGAAGAAGTGATTCTAGTTTGGGGAGTATAAGCCATGTTTTTCTCTTGTAAAGGCTGACATATCCATGGCATGCTAATAACTCCAGAGGACTTTGTCTTTGTGTCCACCTTTGTGCTCTCTAGGTGACCTGTATGGAGCCATAGGCTCACCAGTGAGGCTGACTCGCACTGTGGTGGTAGGGAAACAGAAGGATTTGGTCCAGCGCATACTTTATGTCCTGACCTACTTTCTCCGTTGTTCTGAGTTACAAGAGAACCAGCTGACCTGGAGTGGAATTCATGATGAAGGTGACCAAATGTTAAATGGGAGCAAGATCACAACAGCCCTGGAGAAAGGAGAGGTAGAGGAGTCGGAGTATGTGGTGGTTACAGTGAGAAGTGAGCCTGCTCTCGTACCCCCCATCCTACCGCTAACGAAGGCTGAGAGAAGGAACCTCAGATCCACAGAGTTGACTGAGACTCCAGAGGGCACTGACATTACAGTCTTGTGTCCCAAACCTGATGAAAAAAGAAACAAGGGGCCAGAGCAGAGTTCTGAGGCCTGTGGCATGGGATTCCAAGAGCCAGCATTGGGTAGCTCGTGGAAAACTCAGGGTGCATTTTGTGGGGATGAAGAAAATCAAATGGCTGCATCATGCAATGGCTCTTCAGGAATCTTCAGCTCTGAAGCTCTGGGAGCAGGATTGAAGATCAGCCAACAGACTGTCAGTGATGAGTTGAAAGGGGAGATGCCTAAGAAACTATCAGACCGGTCAGCAGCCTGGCCTTGCCCTGACAGATATTCCTGGAAGAAGCCTTCCTTAGAAAAGGTAACTTTCCACATTGGAAGCTCTGTATCTCCAGATTCTGACTTAGAAAGCCGCACAAAGAATATGGAGGAGCAGATGAAGGCCTGTAGACAACATCCAGAGTTAGCCAGGAGTCCCTTGGCTCAGTCCAGGGTGGCCACTGACCTGGCTGTGGACCAGCAGGCATCTAGGTGCCCCTTTAAACCTGGCTTTCAAAAGAATGTCTCCTGTCCTCAGAATCGATCATCTGAGGGGGATGAAGGTGAACTTGACAGGGGTTTTGCTGAGGACAGAGGCATCAGAACCAATGTTGTGGCAGATGCTGCTATGCAACTCAACCAGTCTGCTGGCTCATTTGCACCTTCTGACTGTGCGGCAGGAACTGGAAAGAGAATGCTGGAGGAAACTAGGGGTTTGTACTTGAAGCAGGTGGAAGGACCTTTGTTAGAGCCTATTCCAAACAGGTGTGTACAGCAGGCCTCTGGCCTCTTGGTTGCTGCAGATGTCCCCTGTGGGGATGCCGACATTAAGGCGGACTTCAGGATTGAAGGAAACATTCCCAGAAATGAAAGCTCAGACAGTGCTCTTGGAGACAGTGACGATGAAGTATGTGCTTCAGTGATGCTGAATCTAGGTCACAGTGGTGACAATACTGAAGGGTCCTTGGAAGTGGAGCTGCCTCTGCCAAGGTAATGCTGGCAGGCTGGGAAGCAGAGGGAATGAGTTCAAATACCATTTTCCTGGCCTAATACTAATCATGGGCTCAAAACTACTGTTTACTCTTTTATACACAATGCTTTTTTTTTTTTTCCAATCAAAGTATTGGAAGTTATTAATTGATACAAATTGGTTTCTAGATTGCCCTTTTCCAAGAAAAAAGTTCGTTGAGAAGGCAAGTGGTTATCTTTGCAGCTATTGTGACATTCTGGAGAAGCTAAGGAATAGAGGGTGGAGCTAAGGGGAATCTCAGGGTGGAAGTGGGAGGGCAGGGAATTTCATTTGTCATCATCGGTATGTAAGTTATATGGCTGGCAACAGATGCCTCGCTTTGGAGGTGGTGGGTTACATGCACCGCGTGGCTTCTCTCCTGCCAGTCTGAGCAGCGTGAAGTGGTAGGGAAACAACACCTCTCCCTTAACACTCCATCAGGTTGATTATTTGGTCTTTGATGACTGAAAGCAGTAATTAGTGATTTCTTTTCTTCTTCTGCACTGTCATGGGCACCACCCTGTGCAGATGTGTTGAGTTCTGAAAGCCAGATTTTTAAAACAAGAGCCCCCTTCAGTAAACTTTCTCTTTTTTTATTCATTTGACACAGACTACCTTTTGGATGTTTGGGATGAGGTACCAGGACAAACCCTGTAACCGGCCATGGAAATACTTTTTTACCTTTTTTCCCCCTGCTCTTCCATTTTTAATAAAGTTTTTTCTCTCCCAACCCCCTTCCTTTTCCCACATCAATCATCCATTTACTGGAGGATTGGTGAAATGGGCCACCCTGAATCTATTTTATTTACCTGTGTCATGGGAAGTTTTGTCCCACTTTTAATGCAAGAAGGGATTACATTTTGCTTGTGCATTTTAATGGGCAAAATATTGTTTTAGGTCTCAGAGCATCAGCAACCAGAATGTAAGAAACTTTGGCCGCTCGCTTTTGGCGGGGTATTGCCCCACGTACATGCCTGATCTGGTGCTTCATGGGACCAGCAACGATGAGAAGCTGAAGCAGTGCCTGATGGCTGATCTAGTCCACACTGTGCATGTAAGTGATCCCAGCTTGGAGCCACTGGCCACTGACAGTGGTTCAGCCAGGCCTGAACCAGCGACAGGTGGCACCCTCACAAGGATTTAGACTGAAGAGAGTCTAATTACTCTCTTTATTGTTTATAGATTGTAGAAACGTGGACAGAGTAAGGGAACTAAAAGGGTTGGGAAGTGCCCTGGGACTAGCAGTAGCAAGAAACTGTGGTCATACCTGGGCCTGAAGGGCCCTCTAGGGAGCAGTAACCCTAGAGCTGGTGAGGGCTGGCTGCCTGGCTGTTAGGGTAGAGAGGAAGGTGGGGGAGTAATTACTTGGCCTTTCTCTCTTCCCAGCCTCTGATTTCTTCTGGTGCCTCCCATTGGCTGAGCCCAGCTGGAAGCCAGATAGCAAGGTCACAGCTGATGCAGTTGCAGTCCTGTGGTCCATAAAAGTCAGCCTCTTGGGGCCCAGAACAGGACAGAGAAGGGCAAAGAGTAGAACTGGGGGTCTAGCAGAGGGTGGGAGGTGCTATGCAGGGCAAACAATAAATAGCACAGATGGTGACAATTACATGCCACCATGGGGACCGAAGAGATGTCACATATGGTTTGCTTTTTATCCAATCCTTACAAGTTCCTAGAAGTAATTTATTTTAACTGATTTGTCATTAAGTTAACTTTCATGACTGCATAAAGATGACTGTATAAAGATTAACAAGTCTTACTGAAAAATTGCCTTATGGCTGCTGTTAAATGCTTTTCTGATATCTACAATATGACAGGAACTGAACAGTTAAGGAAACTGTAAACCTGATGGGCCTGTTTTCACTTGAGCTGCTATTGGAGTAGATGTGCAAAAAAACAGATACTTTTGCATTGGAAACATATTGTATCTTGTGCAACATAGAAAGTCCTTACTGCATTAAGAAAATTGGAATTTGACTTTTTACCTTTCTTCCTCACCAAATAAGTATGGTGTCTCTCTTTTTTGAGAGGTGGAACAGAAGGCATTGTGTGCTATCTTTGGCCTTGAGCATCTCCTCTGTGAAGACTGAAAGAGGCTAAAGATGTCTGTGTGAAGTGAGGAGAAAAGTTCCATAGTGAAGCAGACGTCCTCATAACCCCCCTGAATGAGCAGAGTGAAGCTATGAGGAGAGGGAAGGCCAGCCCAGTGTACATGTTTGTGCCCAAACATTCCTAACCCCACCCTGCTTTGTGGTCAGACACCACCCCTCATCAGGATATTCCTGGAATGAAGCTATGAAGGTGCTTCTGTTTCTAGAAGGAATGTTTTAATATTTTATTTTCATAGTTGTAATGAACACTATATAATTGTTTATCATTTCAGAGGCCCATTTATCAATGATCCTAGAATGAGAACAATGCCCTCTTTGTTTGATAATATCCTGTTAAGACGGTTGTCTTAACCAATGCGTGATGCCTAGGCAGTTCTATAGACTGTGCTTGCATATGTTTTGAGCTTTCTGTAGTATTAAGGCAGGGAATTAGAGGGTCTCCTTCCCTTCTCTGTCAGCACCTTAGGTTTATTTCCATTTCTGCGCTGCTTCTGTCTGTTCTTCTGTCAGCCTGAGTCATAAGAACATTGGTGTTACCCATTGGACCCTTCTTCATAAAGCCTAGTATTCTGCTTCTGACAGAGGCACTAAGAAACTGAATTAACGGATTGTCCTCAGTAACATCCATCTTATGTTTGGGGATGTTGCCCAAATGCTGTAGATTTGCTCAGCAAGCACTGTTGAAATGTAATCTATTAATTGATACAACCCTCCTTAAACCTATGTGTAAAACCATTCATGAAAGTTTTTGTATTTTCCATAGGCTGACAAGTTCCAATTTTTGTATATTAAGTTGTCATGGTGACCATCTGGCTCTATAATTCTTATATTTGAAAAAACAAAACCATATTTACTCTATCTGTTTACTCTTAAAGATTTTTCATATTTCATTTTCTCGTCCTTTCAGAAATAGTGTTTTCACACAGTAGCTTTCTCATCTCTGTAGACTATGCCGTCACCCTGAGAAATCGAAAGTTATTAAGCATAATACCCTATATTGTGTCAATTTGTAGGTACATCCAAGGTGCAGCCATGCATGGATGTTAATAGGAAATTGTGAAGGGCTCATAAAAAATGCCTTCAGAAGTTTAATACATTCAGAAGGTATCCAATTAGCATTAGTCTTTTTCTAATTTCATATGACAGAGTCATCGTGAATTTTGCTTTTAAAGTAGGTAGTGTTCCATTTAAACTCCTCTCAAACTGAGACTCTGGTATATGGCAGAGTTTAAAAAAATCAGATTACTTTCAACTTCCATTTACAAATGTATGTTACAAATAAAATAGGACTATTTTAAATAAATATATTGGATTTGCTATTCCATAAGACTAGTGATTATTTAAACTCTTGAGAAAGAAGTAAGAGATCTAAGAACAAGTACATGACTAGAATTAGAGCTGAAATAACAGCTTGTTGAGGAAGAGAGGCCGAGATAAATTGTTTTATCATAACTTTCAGTACCAAGTTTTGGATGTTATCATTTTCTGTGTTCACTGGGCTTTGATAGTCATATTTGTTTTTAGAGAAGGATTTTTAAAAGCAATTTATTTAGATTATTGATCTGTTTTATAGACCTACACACAATTGGATTGTAAAATCTACGTCAATGGCCACTTTTACAACCATGGTGGAAGTTTGTAGAGTTTCTTTATGCGGGGTTGCATTCTAGAATTTTCAATACTAAGAAATTCTTTTTGTATGTTTCCTCATCCTAGTTTCTTATGAAATAAGGATATATTAACTTTATTCTATTCTATTTCCA
This sequence comes from Chaetophractus vellerosus, assembly GCA_004027955.1. Classification (NCBI taxonomy): domain Eukaryota; kingdom Metazoa; phylum Chordata; class Mammalia; order Cingulata; family Chlamyphoridae; genus Chaetophractus; species Chaetophractus vellerosus. The sequence goes on along the minus strand of PVKH010018060.1, from coordinate 8,214 downwards.
TTATTGGCTTTACATGTTAAGATTCTAATGTTCTTTAAATATTTAAACACATGTTCTTGTTTAATCCATATGCTACCACTTTTCTGTCATTCATACTTTGCACTGTGTCTCTGCCTCCTAACATAGATTATACAGCTGCCTTAAATTAGTGCCAAGTAATACACAGTTTCACTTGTTTTTCTTGCCACATTTAAACGTGCATTCTTTCCTCTGTTTCCCTTTTGACTTTAAATAGAAAAAGAGAGAGGGAAAGAGCCAGCAACACTCTTTACCTATGACCCTTAAGTGGCTTTTCCTCTCTTCTTTTTCTCTCCTGTGTCCTTGTCTGCCTTTGACTACTGCTGATATGGGCAATATAGGTAGGTATTCAATGGTGGGGCAGTGAGCACTGACTTAGCATTGATGGCTTGGGTTTAAGTGTTGGTATTCGCTGATAGTTTTCAGTAAATCAGTTGGCATTACTAAGCCTCAAAGAAAGAGCATTTAGAGGAACAGATAAAAGATAATGCAGTGGTAAAGGGTTTGACTTCTGAAGGCAGAAAAAACCTGAGTTTGAATCATGGCTCATCCTTAGTGGCTTTGTGGCCTTGGGTAAGTTTCTTTAATTTTCTAAGCATCAGTTTCATCTTCTATAAAATGGGCATAATAACAATACTTATATTGTAAGTTGGTTTGAAGATTCTCTGAGATAGTGCTTATCAAGTGTTTAGCACAGTGTTTGGCACATATGCAATGCCTAATAAATGTTAGCTATTAAAATAATACATGAGGGGCCGGCTGGATAGCCCAGTGGATAGGGCACCAGCATACCACATGGGAGGCCCCGGGTTCGGTTCCCGGGGACCTCTCCTAGCGGGCAGACCGCCTTGAGAATGGCAAGCCGCCATGGGCAGGGCAAAAAGCTGCCACAGACAGGGCAAAAGCCGCCACGGGCAGGGCAGGTCGCCCGCGAATGGAGCGCAGCCAGCCACCTGCGAACTGAAGCAGAGCCAGCTGTGAATGGAAGCAGAAGCCGCCCACAAGCTGGGAAAGCCGCGCCTATGCGGTGACCGGTCTCGGCACGTCACCGCAGCGGGGGGGAGGGGAGATAATAAAATAAATAAATCTTTAAAAAATAAAAATAAAAATAAAATAAAATAAAAATAATACGAGAACATGCTTTATAAAATATGAAGCAATATAAATTTGATTTTAATGTGAAGAGCAGAATGTCAACCATTAATTTAGCAAAACTGAAAATTACTGTCAGAATTAAGAAAGTTATATACAAATGTATTTAAATTCTCCTAACTAGTTCATGTTCTTGTCACTTTCAGGAAACTCCTATTGGAGATGAGGAAACAGAGCCCATACACATATTCATTCAGTGCTGAACGCTTCCACTTTCCTTTTGCCTGTGATATCACAAGGATCAGGCCAGGCAGCTCTAACTCTGCAGGGTAGGGTCATCAAGACCAAAATAAGCATCACATTTGAATGTTTAAACAAAACCAAACCTATTTTACTGGGCTTCAGGCATTTTTAGGCTGATCTACAAAGGAGTAAGAGTTGGATTCTTCCACTTAATGTTTTTTTTTAGGAGGTACCAGGAAATCGAACCCACAACCTCATACTTGGGAAGCAGGCAATCAACCACTGAGCTGCATATGCTTACCAAAAGAGTTGGGTTTTTTGGTTTGTTTTGTCTTCTTTTTAGGAGGTACTGGGGATCAAACCTGGGACCTTGTACATGGGAAGCAGGTGGTCAACCACAGAGCTACATCTGCTCCGCTATTTAATTTTAAGAGTAGCTACAGATTGACTGCTGAAATATCAAGTGAAAATCAGTAGTACACATAAAGAGCCTTGCTAAAAGCCTGACTGGATATATGCTTATGAATACCTTATTAAGCCATGCAGTGTAATCAACCAGTAAGACAGCAAGTGATATTAAATGATAAATCATTACTTAACACAAACATTAAGTGCCTCACGTCAACAGCAACCTTAAAATCAGTGGAGTTGCAAAGGAAACATCTGTGTAGGACAGATCTGCTATTTTAGAACACTTCTTGTTGCTTTCATTTCCCTGTGTTGCATAATGAATACAACAATGCCTTGGGCCTTACAGCACTGTCTTCTATGCCTATAGCCCTAAATGCAGCACTCCCAGGCTAGGAATTGCCTACAGAGGATTTTTTTTAAAAACTATGCATTATGACCCTTAACTTGGTTTTGATTACCATTTACTTTTTTTTTTAAATTAGAGAAGTTAGAGATTTCAAGAAAACTATGCATAAAATACAGAGTTAGAATCCCCATATACCATCCTATTTTTAACATTTTGCGTTAGTGTGGTACATTGGTTACAGTTCATGAAAGAATATTTTTATTATTATACTAATAACTATAGTGCATTTACAGTAGGGTTCACTGTGTTGTACGGTACTGCATTTTAAAATTTTTATTCTTGCAACATATATGCTTTTTTTTTTTTTTGAGGTACCATATGTGGGAAGCTGGTGCTCAACCACTGAGGCACATTGGCTCCCCTGAGTTGTCCTTTTCACCTGTTTACTTCTTGTCCATTTCTCTGTTTTTAGGAGGCACAGGGAACCGAACCTGGGACTGCCCATGTGGGAAGCAGGCACTTAACTGCTGAGCCACATCTGTTCCCACATATGTGCTTTTAAATGACAGAATAGAAGGAAATTCATCACACATAATTAGGATTACTATTTTTTAGTGAAACCTTTGTGTTATATATACATGCACCAATATACTGGGTTATGATGGAAAATATCTTATGGGCTGTGGTTAAAAAATATTTGAAAAAAATACTAATTTCTGGGTACCACTAATTCACTGTATCCTGTTAATTTTTTTCTCTGAAATTTTCTTGAATCTCTCCCCTCTTCTCTGTGATTACATTATTAAGTTCCCTTTAACTTTCCCAGCTTGTGGTGTCCCAGCTTCTGGTCCGCTCCACCCCCCCACACACACACCAAGTCATCTTGCACATTGTCACAAGAGGTCTCTTTCCAAAACCAGAATGCCATCATTTACTCTTCTGCTGTAATAGTTTCACATTATTTTAGAGAGTATAATATAAACTTGCCTGGAATTGTCCCTTTCATGTCCATCTAATACTGATACACACACACATACACACTCACCCATACACACATACATCTCTGCTCACACTGCTCTACTCACACTGCTCTACTCACACTGCTGGCCATTTTCTAAATGGGCCTCCTCTTCTCACACCTCTTTACCTGTTTACATTCTGCTTCCTTTGCCCAGGACACTCTTGAACAAACTTCTATTCCTTCTTGAAGACCCAAATCAAATGTTGCCTCTTCTTTGAAACCATCCCAGGCACCCTCAGGTAGAACTCAATTTATTTTTACCTCCAGGCTCCCTTGGCACACTTCACCATGTCTGTTCTGTTTCACATGTCTGTTTCTCCCACAAGGGCTGCAGGCATCTTGAGGCAGAGAACAGGGACTTATTTTCCTTTCTATCCCAGCACTTGGCGTATAGAAAATGCTCATTAATGTTAGTTGACTATTCCCCATAAAACTGGGTTTTGGAGGGAGGGGAGGCAGGGAGGTATGTTTATTACTACTAGTAAAACTATAGTGGTTGGTATATCTATTTCTTCTCAAATAGCAGATTGTCTTTTTCTTTAAAAAATAAAGCAGAGAAGTGATATATTTAAACATGGTGCCTGTGGCTCGTTGTGTTCATTTTCTTTACCTAAATGAGAATGAAAGCTTCCTATAGGTTTCTTAGGCTTCATTTCTTTTGCATCATTTATGAATTAACCATGTCTAATTTTGATGTTTTCTCAGTTTTTTTCACTACCTACAAAATATTTGGATGTCTATTCCGTTTTCTGCAGAACAGCTACCATCTCTCTCTCATTTTATTTTGGAACTTCAGGCATTCTTACATAATTCTAATCTGTTAACTCTTGACCTTGAGTACCTTTAAACTATGTCTCTCCTCAACACATGACCAGCCTGATATTTAAGCCATTGCAGAGGTTGCACACTGTATCTTCACAGCTGTAGACTGAACCTTGGTGTCAGTACAGTGAGCCTGGTACAGCGACAGGCACAACACACAGAAGGTCAGATTTTGTTTGTGCCACTCCATCTACCTCACTACTCTTTGTGTTCCTTGACCTTCCCTCTTTCCCTCAGTTCCCAGCTACCTAATGCCTTCATGATCTTTGGACTTCTCAAAGTTCCTCACCTGGGTATACTTGCCAGGATCACTCAGCAACATCTTATTAGTCCAAAAGGATGAGTATTCTTTTACTCTTCTCCACTGTATTACAACTCATAAATCTTTAATGATTGACTTTGAACTTGCTTCCAAGAGAAGAATTTTCTGATAAACAAATGCCTACAGAGTTGTGATAAGATAATACGTAATTGTTACTCCATCTACTATTTTCATATGTTTTTAATGATGGCATTTCAGGTGGTCTGGCAGACTTATTTGGGCAACAGTATGGGGTGGGAAGGCTAGAGATGGATTTTGGGGAAGAGGTGGAGAGTCATGACTTGAAAATGTATTTATTTATTGAAAGATACTTATTGAGTACCTGTTATGTGCTAGGTGCTGTGCTTACAGCAATAAGCAAGATATGAGGTGGGAGGATTCCAGCAAAACATTGTACTAAATTGATGCAGATGGCACCCCTCCCCTCTAAAACTATAGAAATGATGGATAAAATATTTCCATCCCCACCCCATTATTTAAAAACCTGTACTTGAAAGAAATGGAAATCCTTTGGTGCCAGAAACCAAAAGAAATCAAATCCAGAGCAGTAAGCATGGGCTGATGCTGGTTTCAGTCTGGATATAGGTCTTAGGAAGTGGCTGCTGGATTTCTAAGATCCACTCCCAGGATTAGAGATGTGGTTTGCACACACATAAGGCTTAAGACCTGGAATGAGCCCCTTGCATAAAGCCTGGAGTGTCAAACAGCTGTCTTTCCATGAAGAGAGAACTGGAATTCCAACCATATGTAGTGAAGCAGCAAGAAACGAGTTGGAGACTTGGGTAGGGGGAAATAAAGTCATCCATAAGAAATCAAACCCCAGGCGTGTGCTGTGAGTGGTTTTGGGATCCAGATCTTTTCTACCTGAGTGACTTGGGAATCCCCACCCAAGTAGTAAACATTAAAAACCAGGAGTGTTGAACTCCTAGGACTGTGGCAGAAGGAAGCAAACCACTTTGTAGGCAATTTCACAACCAAAAGCTCATGAGACACAAGAAAAAACAAACCAGCAAACAAACAAAAAGCTCCAGCAGGATGGGCTCATGTTGAAAAATTATAAACCGTATACCAGGAAACCATCATAAGGGAGAGAAAGAAAATACAAGCAGGAAAATTAGTACTCCTAGAACAATCTGAATTAACTATTAAATAACTGTGCTTTAAGTGGTTACCGTGATAAGAGAAATAATTGGAACCTTAAAGAACCAATAGAATAATGTGATACATTTTATTTAGATTTGTGAAAGAACTAAAAAGAACTTCTAAAATTGAAAAGTAGAGCCATTGAACTCACAGGATAAGATTAAAGATCAAAGCAGAAAAAGTACAGCAAAAGGGAATTAGAATTTGTGAAATGAAGGCTAGATATGAAACTATCTCTTTGCATGCAGCTCTAGGACAAGAAAGATGCGAAAAATATGGAAACGCAAGTAAGAGATGTGGAGGCTAAAATAAGATTTTATAGCAAACTCAGAAGGAGAGAATAAAGAAAATGAGGGAAAACAATTTTCAAAGAAAAAGTGGCTGGGAATTTTTCAGATTAAATAAGCACACTGACTCCCAGGTAGGATAAATACAAACAAGGCCACATTCAAAAACAGGGCAGGACATCAAAGAAAGAAAACTCTTACTAGCAGCCAGAGAGAAGTCATGGTACCTGCTCTGTAAGCATCTGAAGTCTAATAGAAAATACAAGGAAATAAGCAGTAAAGACAGTGGTGGATTCTGTAGCAGTGTGTACAGGGTAGATGGAGAAAGGATTTCCTGGAGAAAGTGATGTCGGACCTAGGAAATCAGTAGGCATGAGTTTAGTGATGGACTGGAAGGTAGGAGGAGGTGCAGGGGGTAATATGGGTCTTTCAGGGAAGTGAAGATGCTTCCAGATGATTGGGTTGTCGAGGAGTCTCTTAACTTACATATAGAGCAGGAGGTTCTGTCGTTCCCTTCTCTTGCTAACATTGCTGACAAGAATGTCTAGATGCCAACATTTAGTCCAAGACAATTTTCTGGGTGATTTTACGGACTGGAGAAGGTGTTTAAACATAGTGATTCATAACCAACTTTCTTTTCTCTGGATGGATGTAAAATTGAGGTTTTGTTTATTTTAACCCTTGGCTCACTTATCCGCAATCTATGCGTATCTGCAGTCCTTGTGTGTTGGCTCTCTGCCATCCAGAATTGGGGTGGGTTGGCCTGGACTGTCAAGCGGCTTAAGTCTTCAATTCCAAGTTGGTGGAGGATGTGGTTATGTAGGTGGATCTTCTCCCCTAAGGAGTTAGAAGAATAAAAAAGAGGCTCTGAGGACATTAAGAGCAAATGCTGAGCAAATGAACTTCACTGCATTAATCATCCCCATTTTCTTTGTGTGACTAATTAAAGGCCTTTCTTGAAGCCATGTAAAGGCTAATATTATTAAGTCATGGTGCTCTAAAATATGGTGAAAATCTTTGTGAAAAGGGCTTTTGTCATGCAGCATCCTCTTATTCAAGTTTGTTTTCATGAAGTTATAGAACTTACCAGAATTTATATAGAATGATTAACAAATTGACACTCAAATGAAGCCAAAGAATCTTAAGTTTTATTATCCAGAATATTTCAGAGAAAGATCAAAAGCATAGGGAGTTGCTTCCAGTTACCTGAATCATAAATCACCTGCTCCCTTTGTGTTTTAAGTGGGCTGCCCAGTGGTTCATTCCCGATTGTTAAATCTTTACCCTTTATAACTAGATTTTAGAGCTGGTACAAGTACAGAAGCCTTTTTATACTCCTACTGTCTAGAATACACTTGTGGGCTGAGACTACTTTGAAGATTGATAGAAGGGTCATGTAGACCATGAATTGGGTAATACCAGCAACATAGAGGTAGGGGAATTTCTTACCAAAGTGCTTAATAGAAGCTGCCTTATTGTCTCCTCTGGATAATAAACCCCACTCCTTATAGTCTTGTCTTCTGAGGGATTTCCACTCTTGATGAGGTCCTAGGATTTTGTACTGGAGAGCTTGTCATATTCACTGAACTAAAAGTTGGAAATGCTTGAGTGAGTTCCTTGATTCTGTTTTTGATATGCCAAGATACTTAATAAGCTCTTATATTTTGGGGCTTCAGTGTTCTCATCTATAGAGCAGAACTGTGTTTCTTCCTACCCATGGGAAAAATGTGATGATCAGCTAGTAAGTGGTTATAAGAAGCATATATGTGATAATAGTATTTTCCTATTCTTAATCAAGTTGCAAATAGACAGTCATGTGAAATGTCACCATTTAAATGTAGTACATGGAAGAGAAAAATGTTTATAATTGTGGAGATGACTTAATAGGAACTGGATTGAATCCAAAAATAAATCTGAATAGAGAATTCTTCAATTTAGCCAACATGTATTAGATATTTAGCACATGCCTAGCACTTTGTTATGAGCAATAAAATATGATTTCTCTCCTTGAGCTACTTATAAAATCACTGAGGAAACAAACAGATGTGAAATCAAGAACAAGTTAAGACATTGTGTGATTAAATGTCAAAATGAATGATATAGACAGTAAGTGCTCTCAAATGTCAAGGGAAGAGCAAAGAATATGGGAAGACTTCACGGGGGAGATAAGACCTGTTTGGGTTCTTGAGAGATTGTAAAATTTAGAAGATAGCAGAGAAGATGTTCTGGGCACAGCCCAGAGAAAGGGGTTTCTTCTTGGAGAGCATTGGGAGGTAAATATATATAGGTAAGATGGGCCCAGTCTATGAAGAGCTTTTAAGTATCAAAAAAGAGAAATTTGAACTTAGCTGTTTAGGTGATACATGCTAGAGTAGGTTTTTGAATTGATAAGGGAAAATGATACTGTATTTTAGGAAATTTGAGAGTTTAGGTGAAGTGTATAAATTAGAACAGCAGGTCATCTGTCCACAGTCTCACTGTTCATGAGCTCTGAGTTTGAGAGTTTAGT
>PVKH010018058.1:0-15237 GCA_004027955.1 Chaetophractus vellerosus | reverse complement strand
AATTATGTAATTAATACCACTGAATCATATATTTGAATGTGGTTAAATGAGAAAATGTTAGGGTATATATATTTATAGGTTACTAGAATAAAAATTTAAAAAAAAAAAACAAAAACCATAGGCCTGAACCCAAACCTATGGACTAAAGTTAACAGTATAACATTGTTTCATCAATTGTAACAAAAGTACAACACTAATGCAAAATATCAGGGGGCCGGCTGGATAGCCCAGTGGATAGGGTGCCGGCATACCACATGGGAGGACCCGGGTTCGGTTCCTGGGGACCTCTCCTAGCGGGCAGACCGCCTTGAGAATGGCAAGCCGCCATGGGTGGGCCAGAGCCGCCGTGGGCAGGGCAAAAAGCTGCCATGGACAGGGCAAAGCCTCCACAGGCAGGGCAGGTCGCCCACAAGTGGATCGCAGCCAGCCACCCGCGAACTGAGAGCCGGCCGTGAATGGAAGCAGAAGCGCCCACAAGCGGGGAAAGCCACGCCTGCGCAGTGACCAGTCTTGGCGCGTCACCGCAGCGGGGGGGAAGGGGAGATATGTAATAAAATAAATAAATCTTTAAAAAAAAAAAATATCAATAATAGGGGTTCTGTGTGAGTAAAGGGGAATATATAGGAATTCTGTCTTCTGAATGATTTTTCTGAAAACCTAAAACTTCTCTAATAAAAAGTAAAAATAAATAAATTTACAAAGTGCTATATAAAATTTTTATGATAAAACTACACTTGGAAATGGAAATTTATATATGCTCTATATCCTAAAGCTAAATAAAAGCAAAAGACTTATGCCAGTTTCTCAATCTTTCCCACCTCAATGACTCCAAGATATAATTAATAAGATTTATGGTTATTTATTGATGAATTCAGGTAACTGCCCAATTTTGTACAAAGACACATGGACATGAGAAGAGGAACATGAGGTGCTATTTTGTTTCCTTGCATTGTCTAAGAAAAGGAGTCGTGTTGCCTAAGCCTTCAGAAGGGTCCCACATAGATGTTTCCATGTTCCCTAAGTCTCCCCCACCTTCTTATTTTGTTTCATATAGTCATCATGACCTTTAAGTTCTTCCCTTTCTAGCATACTCTCTCCATATTGCAGAAATAATGAAATCTCATCTTCAAGTTTCTTCTGTGCAAGTCCTTTAGCATCCAGAAATGTTAGTGACTTCTCTTCTCCTCTGAGTTTCCATTGTATTCTTACTCAGATTTTAAAAACTGTAATAGGCTATAACAATATATTATACTTTTTTCTTTATCTGATATCCCCCCCTTTGAGAAAAAGAAACCTCCTTAGATAAACAGAAATCTCATATCCACTTCCCCCACTAGTCCCTGTTATGTACATAGCCTTCAAAATATAAAGATTAAATTCAACATATTAATTCCAAGGTCTGCATACCACCACATTTACATTTCTAATACTTAATGCCATTCTTCTGATCAAAATTTTCTAATTACTTTCCCAGTGCCTAACAGAGCAAGCCTAAACTCTTTACTTTAAAGTTTGCCATTATCTGCAAGACCTTGCTGGGACCTTGAGTTTAACCTTGAGGTCCCGGTTTCTCTTTCTGGAACCTCCCCTCGGCCCCGGGTATTCCAAAAAGGCCTCACCATTGGCCCCCACCATAGGTGGGATAACCAATAACCACTGGGGCCCATCCCTTTATCATTAGAAGGGCGTGGAATAATTAACAGTTTAAAAGGTAATCACTCCAGGCAGAGCCGGCTCTCTACCTAGAGGGGCCTGCACCAAATCTTGGTGTGTATTTCCGTCTTTCCCATTTCTCAGCAAGCTTTTTTCTTTTGCCCATTTCCCAAATAAATTCTTTTTACTGGCCTTAAAAAAAAAAAAAGTCTGCCATGACAACTTTAATATCTGAGGTTTCTCTCTAAAATCTTCCTATCATACAAACTGCATTATTAGTCATCTATATAAATGTGCCTTCTCGCAATTACCAAATTCATTTGGAAGGGTAAGTGCACCCAAATAGCCAAAAGCATTCTAAAAAAGAAAAGCGACGTGGGAGGAATTTCACTGCATGACCCTGAAACATATTACAAAGCTACAGTCGTAAAAACAGCATGGTACTGGCATAAAGACAGACACATCGATCAGTGGAATAGAATTGAGAACCCAGAAATAAACCTGCACTTATACAGTCAAACCTACCAAGTTAATGTTAACAGGACAAAACAGTCTCTTCAACAAATGGTGTTGGGAGAACTGGATATCTATAACCAAAAGAATGAAAGAGGACCCCTATCTCACCCCCCCCACCCCATATAAGAATCAACTCAAAATGGATCAAAGACCTAAATATAAAAGCCAGGACCTTAAAACTACTAGAAGAAAATGTAGAGAAACATCTTCAAGACCTCGTAGTAGGTGGTGGTTTCTTGGACCTTATACCCAAAGCATGTGCAACAAAAGAAAAAAAATAGATAAATGGGACCTCCTCAAAATTAAATGCACTTGCACCTCACAGGACTTTGTCAAAAGGGTGAAAAGGCAGCTAACTCAATGAGAAAAAATATTTGGAATTCACATATCTGATAAGGGTTTAATATCCAGGATATATAAAAAGATGTTACAACTCAACAATAAAGAGGCAAATGATCCAATTTAAAAATGGGCAAAAGACTTGAATAGACATTTGTCCAAAGAAGAAATACAAATGGCAAAAAAATGTTCAACATCACTAATGATTAGGGAAATGCAAATCAAAACTACAATGAGATATCATTTCACACCTATCAGAATGGCCACTATTAAAAAGACAGAGAACTACAAGTGTTGGAGAGGATGTGGAGAGACAGGAACACTTCTTCACTGTTGGTGGGAATGCAGAATGGTACAGCCGATGTGGAGGACTGTTTGGCAGTTCCTAAAGAAGTTGACTTGCCACATGACCCTGCAATACCACTACTCAGTTCCTGGGGCCTCAAGTGGGAAGACCACCTTGAGAAGGCAAGCCGCCACGGGCTGGGCAAGCCCCCATGAGCAGGGCAAGCCGCCGTGAGCAGGCAGGCCACTGTGCGGTGAGCTGACTCGGCGGGTCGCCGCTGCGGGGGGGAGACAAGCAGACACAGAAGAACGCAAAAATGAACACAGCAAGAACAAGCAGAAAGGGGGGGATATGTAATAAATAAAAATCTTTAAAAAAAAAAAAAAAGGACATATACTGTATGACTGCGTTACTATGAACCAAATATATTGTGTAACATATTGTTTGATTAAAAATAAAATTTTGTATGTATCCAATATATTTGAGAAATGTATATATTTATTCATCTGTGTTTACTTTTGTTTTTAATGTTAATATTTTCAATTATTAAATGTACAAAATAAAGTTAAAAAAAAATAGAATAGTTTATGCTGAATCCCCAGCATGTGTAACAGTGCCTGGTCCAGAATATATAGAAACTCAGTAAATAACTATTGAATGAGGAAAAAAAAATGCCTTCTCTAGCAAAGCAGAAGTGTTTTAAAGGCAGGTACCATGTCTAATTCTTTGTATTTACCAATGCCTTATGCAAAAGGTATTAATATTGGCCAAACAAATGTTATAAAATATTAACAACGTTATTAATTATAATAGTTTCACCTACTTTATAAAATACATACCAACAAACACTTATTAAGCACTTGCACATTCATTTTAATTATGTCAAACAAATTATATAGTAGATATTTCAATTTTTCTCCAAACATTAAGTATTATTTCAGAGAACTTTAAAAAAAATATTGAAACCTTCTAAAACTTTCTATCATTTTTAACTTACCAAATTGTAAATTCCTAACAGAAGTGCTTCAATGCAACCATTACTCTGCCTGTCTCGGCTAACTGTAAGGCGTAGGTATACCCATATCAATTCTGGCAAGAACTGCAGTGTGAATCTCTTAAGTCGAACTTCAGAGCTACGATAGAGCTCAAACAGCTGGTGGCAGACAGGCTCCAGGAGCTAAAAGAAAAAGTGCATTAGTTATTTCTATTCTTTGGGTTGTAGCAATATTTTTTTTAAGGCACATATACCTATATAGTACTTTAAAAATAAATTCTCAATATTAATTTCTACATATTTTCAATTAACCAAAACTTTTGGACTCAGTTATGGCTTCCTTATACATGGCTCATCTGTCCCTTCTATTTGAACCTATAGTTGGTAGGTGTATGTCCAAGAGACTTAAATCTTTGGGCTGTCCATGTGCCATCTGGGCCCTGAGCCTCAGCGGAGTTGCTACTCTTACTCTCCAGTTCATTGGACTCACCCAGGACAACTAACAAGGAGGTGAGGATGGATCACACCAAGGAAACGAGAGAGTCTACACCTGCAAGCTACAGAGTCCCATCCATCGGCTGTAAGGGATCGAAGCCCTCTCTCAATTAGAGATGGAGTGCCATCACCATCCCAAAATTCTCAGGATTGGGGAATGAAGTATGGACGAGAGTGTACTTACTGGTATTCTACTATAGACTTATTATGATTCTAGCAATGGAAGAAATTACAACATTGATGTGGAGGCAGCGGCCACTGGAGGCTCCGAGGACAAGGAGAGAGAAAAACAGGTGTAATACAGGGCATTTTTGGGACTTGGGAATCGTCCTGAATGACATTGCAACGACAGATGCAGGCCATTATATATCTTGCCATAACCTCCAGAATTGGGAGGGAGAGAGTGTAAACTACAACGTAAACTATAATCCATGCTCAGTGGCAATGCCCCAAAATGCGTTTATCAATTGCAATGCATGTACCACACTAATGAAGGATGTTGTTTATGTGGGAAAATGTGCAAGGTATGGGGAGCGGGGCATATGGGAATCCATATATCTTTTATGCAACATTTATGTAATCTAAGTATCTTTAAAAAAATAAATATATATATATATTTTTAAAAATCTCTATTTACATAAAGAGATCACATATTAAACTGACCAATTCTCTAACTGCAAGAAGTACTTTGTGCCCATATAATATCAACATACCTTTCAATATACTGTACTACTATATTATCAGATGATTAGTCCTTTAACCAAGATACTATATTATGTATTTGGTGAGTTTTCCTTTCTCTTCTTACCAACTCAGTTACTATCTTCCATTTAAAAATTTTTCCAGAGAAAGAAAATAATTTCAAGCAGACTTGTGGGAAATAAACTTTAAATCTCAATTCAGACTATGATTTAAATAAATTATATACTACTCAGCAGTGGAAAGGATTTTGTAACATAATAGTTGAGTATTCAAAATGCAAGCTAATATTTTAAATACATACAAGTGAAATAAATTTGATTACTTTTATGTTTTAAGAATGATTTAAATTCCACTAATTATATTTATATGAAAGATTTTGAAAAGGAGGAAAGTATACCAAAATAACTTCCTCAATGTTTAGTTGGTTAATTTTTCATATATTACACAATATGACTTATGAGGAAACTTCATGTCCTTGAAACCTGAAGTTAATGAACAAACAGTTAAAATAAACTTCCCTAATTTCCCCTAAAATTGTACCACTAATTTAGAATGGTTTCGCTGGAATAACTACAGACTGCACAAACTCAAACTGGCTATGATTTTAAAATACAGAACAAACACTGGCAAGAAACTATAAAATAATTTTAAATTAAAATTTAACACTCTTTACAAAACGAATAATAACTCGGTAATTCTATATGATTACCTCTATTTTGAATAATTAAAATAATGCAGGTAGATTTGGAAATCTGCTTGAATGTGATTATATGTATCTATAATAATCTAACACTGTAGAAAAGTCACTAGTTTCACAACTGTAAAATTAAAAGTCAACAAACACTATATCAATTGTACAGTTAATATATCTACATGTATTAAGTGTAGCTCTTAAAGAACTCTAAAGTGAAAAAATTTATACAAACACACACATCTAGTAACTATTAAGCCCTGTATGTGAACTCACTATCACAGAATGTTAAAAATCTTAAAACAAAACAAAACAAAACAAAAAACCAATTTCAACTTTTCTCTTCCTTACTCTGAAATCTAGACCAAACAACTTAATCAAAGTCACAAGAAGTTAGTAGTAGAGGAAGAAAATCCAGGTCTTCTGACACCAAACTGATGTTTCCACTATACCATATTTTTTATACTAGAATAGAGGTACAGTAGGAATAAGAGTTGTTTAATTACAAATAGTATATTACATGCAGGGCCAATAATGAAGAGGTAACAAACTTTTGAAAATAGTCAACTGCTGGCATCTTTCTTAAATACTGACAACAATATTCAGTTCTTTCAGGAATTAAAGACTACTGCTCTCATAAAAACATTTTGTAAAATATATACCTATATTTCAAATGCACTTTCCTCTTGAGTAAGAAAAGAATCTTCAGAGATTATCTTCCCTAAATTTTACTGGTCATGTTACAATTATGATGAGTTTATGTTCTAAACACCTGTAAATCCCCTTCCTCAGTAGGAAGAGTCATACCACCATGTAAAAGACTATATTTTAGTTAAGAATAGTGAAGAAATACAGCAGACACTCAACCAACTTTATTATTATTGAAATAATGAAAATGCTCTAATAATTATTGAAGTGGTAAATACACAACTATGTGATTATACCAAATAACACTGACTATACTTTGGACGAACTGTGTGCTTTATTAATATGTATCAATAAAATTGATTTCTTAAAAAAAAATTCCTTGATAACTAATTAGTGATTAAGTAAGTTGATTAAGAATAAAACAAAATCAGTAGCAGAAGGGCCCTCCTTCTATGACTAAAGTCCAACATTTCTTTGAGATTCTATAGAGCTTATCACTCTTTTTATCTGAATGAAGCCTCAAAACATGGTTAGAACCTTATGACCGAACAGGAGAAAGAATGGAAACACCAACCTACTCTGACAACTGACTGATTATAATGAATGCTGGGTCTTGAACTGGATCTCTCAAGTAGTATTTTTTCTATTTCTAGCCATGACAAGAGTTTACACATTAATACTAGGAAGTACGGCAATAATAAATAATGTGAACAATTTCTTCAATACCATAGCTTCCAAAGTATAATCTCCAAAGGCTATATATTCATTTCCACAATGCAGCAACTGTTCTAAATATTCTTGGAACACATCCTTGGGAAATACTTTTAGTGTCAATTTAGAAGTCACACTAAACAAAGAGTTTTGTTATTTCATAATCAATCACAACTTTGACCATAAAACAGTATAAAAAGCCTCTGGCATTTTAGGGTCTGACTACCCAGTATCAGCAAAATATCACAACCAATGTAGGCAAAGAAATTTGCCTTTATTTTATTGTCATTCTATAAATACTGATTCTTGTGAAATGATCCAAATTTAGTTTCTATGTGTTACATAATTCCCAAAAGAAAATATACAAATATGCTGGGGATAAGGGAGGGAGGTAAAGGCAAAATGATGAGACCTAAAAAGGTGATATGCTTGGGAATTTATAAATATCAAGGTTATGGTCATTAAAGTTCTTACTCCAACAAATCCCTCAAGAATGTCACACCTAAATATCTATTATATTTAACATACTGTTATGCAATAAAATTTTGGTGGTTTTGAAAAAATCAAATGTATCCTCAAGGGGCTACTACCAAAGGTTTACAAAAGAATATAAAGACATTTTAGAAGGCAATTTTTAAATATTCTAAAAATATTTTCGGTAATGTTAGGTAGCACTGTTGGAAAAACAAAGAGATTCATGAAGTGACAACTTTGTAGAAGACATTTTCAAAGTTTTAATTTTGATATATACATATAAAGATCAACTCTCATCAACTAAGAAACCAGTCTATTATTCAAAACTTAAAATTTCTAACCTCTAATTTAAATTTTTATATTTATGTACCATTACTCTTCTTTTTCTAAGCCAGAATTTAATATATGAGTTGCAATATAATCTTAAATGCTAATGAAATACTAAAATGAAACAAAAGAAACACCCAATCACACTTGCAAACCTATAATACATTTTGGAGTCGCCTCAAAGTATCCCCCCAAAATTATGGCAATCTAAGGAAAGAAAATATTTTTATTTTTCTTTATCTTCTTTTAGGTAAGAATAACTGAAGATAATTTACTGAGCAAGTTTTTATAAAGGAATACATCATTTCTATTCTTTCCTTCTTTTTCCTTTCTTTTTATGACTGTTTATTAACAATTATTTGGAAAGTTCTACTTTGTAATTTTTCAAGGCATAGTATTAGCTAAACATTTATAAAATCAAGTATATTTATTCAAGTTTACCAGATTTCATTAATACTACCCTCTCCTTCCTTGCCATTATACTCCAATAATGAAGATTCATTCCTGGCACATTTACAAAGGGCCCATAACCTTGCCAGGTAATTCTCAGTTGTCAACAGTACTAACTAACATCTATCAAAGGAAAGAACTAAGGATAAAGAATTTTTGCCCCTTGTGTAAACTGACAATGCAAAGAGTATATTTTTTGGTAGTAGGCAAGTAAAGAAGAAAATAAAAAAAAGACAAGGATACTTTTTATACATTTGTGAATCCTAATGAAAATGGCAGCATTTTAGAATTTCATTTTATTTCACTATTCTTCTAACCAACATTTATTTTTCATTATGTACATGATAAAGTACTAGATTCCAGAGAAGTAACATTTAGAATATAAACAGTGCCCATGAAGAGCTAACAATCTAAAGAAAAACAGAAAACAGAAAAATTTTAATAAGCAAAGTTTAAATGTTAAGTCAGCACAAAACATAAGGTATGGAATACACACGGTCATTATTCAAACACAGAACTTTGAAAACTGCTGACCAAGAAAGATATGCATATAAGTACATTACCCACACATACAATTATAAAACATTGAGAAGAACATAGCAAGAGAAAAAGAGGCAAATGAATCCTACAATTGCTGCTACAAATAGCAACAGATGCAAGCCTAACTGAGAGCCAATCCAAGTTTAGGAGATAGAAAAGAGGTTAATAAGCAAGCTTTTAGTGATAGGACAAAACTAAAGATGCACTTAAAGTTAAGCTGCTGGTTAGGAGATGATTACCTGAACTTCTTCAAACTCACTCCAGTACACAGCAGAGGCACTCTGGGAGGCTGTATCTGGGAAGATAAGAAGCTACTTTCCTGTGTGGTCCTTTCATTTTCATTTTTAAAGATACATGAAATCAGTGGTGATATAATTTATGTCATACTAATGTGTTAATAGAAAGGGAGTGTGTGTATTTTGTATAAGTTAACATATAGATTCAATAGTTGCAATTTTTTTGCTTCTTCTATCTCAAGACTGAATAATAGAAAATTCTTGTTCTAAGTTTATTGTTCTTGACTATTGAGACTGAAAAATGCTTTCTCTGATCATTTTTAAGCTAAATTTGCTAGTAGTATCATTTCGTGTTATATGTTTGATTTCAATGATTAGAGTGATTATACATAGTTCTACATTGTCAATAAAATAAATGTAGGCATATTTAAAACAGATCTCAAATCGGTATAAAGATACAATCTGGATTCTGGAACAGGAAACATTCACAGACAAAAGTTTCAAATTAAATAATCTATTGAGATGATGGTCACTCAAATCAAGAATCAAAACATGCTGCCCTCAACAGGAACAAATTTGATCAAAACATTTTAAAATATAGAAAGGGAGAGGAGGACAGAGAAAGCCAAAGCAACTATCAGAATGAAAAACAGCAGAAAGGAAGTTTTCTGGTTCTACAAGGTAAGGATTTTTTTTTTAATAGGAGGGAAAATTATAAAACTTATATACATGTGTATGTTTTACTACAAATATTTCATTTAAATGTCTTGAAATTACTTTTCCTACAAACTTTCCTACCTCATTATTCGAATCTTGAATAACTTTATAGAGGGCTGGTACCAGTGTTTTTTTCCGGTGTAAAGTTGCTGCATAATTGGTGATCTGAGTGTCAGGTAATGCCTACAAGAAATCACCAAAATAAAACAAAAAGTGAATTTATTATTTGGGAAATCAGGAACATTATTTTACATGAGTTTCTCCTGAAAAAATTTATAATAGAGTCAACTAAGAAAGTGAAAATAAATACAAGAAAAAAACATGAGTTAATAAAACAAATTATTAAGATGTTCTATCATACAATTCTTCTAACTATTCAACCATGAAAAATTATATAGAAATCACAAATTATAACAAGAGTTGCCAAAACAGGTTATCTTAAACTCATCTGACCTAAAAATCAAATAATGCAGAGCATATTTCAATTTTGACATTTTATGTTTTCACAAAACACTTGTTTTCATAGAGTTCATAAATTATATAGTTTTCAATGAAATCACTGAGTGATTTTTAATTACAGGAAATAAAAATTTAAAATTTGAAATTTAGATATGCCCCCATATCAATCCTAAAAACCATTTTCATTTTTTCATATTATCCTCTAGCCCTCAATTCATTAGTGCTATTATTTCAAAATTGCAATTATAAAAATGTTATTTTAGCATTTTCACATGATATAACATTTGTATAAGTTTCTCAATAGAATACATATTCACTAGTTGTTTGAATTACTAACATCTAAAACTATATAACACATTCTTATCCCCAATCCAATCTACCTTGAATTCTGATAACCATTCTTCCACAACACCACGTTCAGATCCCAGCATCTTCTTCTACCTTCTATTCCTCTTTTATCTCTGAAAGAAAAGAAGCACTGAGCTTAAGGAATGCCATTTCTTACAGAAACTACCAAAGGTAAAAGGTATGTGCCTTTCAATAAAAGAGAAATTCATCTAGTATGTATTTTTGATAAGGACACTTGCATTTAGAATGGAACTCAGTTAAGCCAAAAATTTTTTTCAGAAAAATTTTAAGGATGCATTTAATATCTATTATCTTAATGCCTTCATATTTTGCACAGCACCTATACTTATAAGTAGTAAAGACAAGTTTACTTAGTCATATCAAACTGTATATTATGCAAAACAAATGCATGGTCTAGGACTGAAGCTCTTACCAAATATATAATTGGAGTAAGTTATACATCATAAAACAAACCATGCGGCAGATTATAAATGAAAGAGCTTCAAAAGCTAGAAATTGAGTCATATTCTGCAAACTGACTATAAAAAGTATATACACTATAAAAGAATAAGGCCTTTCAAAAATAGTAGCATTTCTGTACATTAGTAATGCACAATCTAAGGAGGAAGTCAGGGAAAAGATTCTATTTACAGTAGTGCCTAAAACAATAAAATATTTAAGAATAAACTTAACCAAAGACATAAAACACTTGTATTCCAAAAACTACAATGCATTGTTAAAAGAAATTTAAAAAGACATAAATAGAAGAACCTTTCGTGTTCATAGATTAGAAGACTAAATATCATTAAGATGTCAAATATACCCAAATTGGTATACAGGTTCAATGCAATCCTGAAAGATTCCAACAGCCTTTTAAAAAGAAATGGAAAACACAATTATGAAATTTATTTGGAAGGCTAAGGGGCCCCAAATAGCCAGAAACATCTTAAAAATGAAGAATGAGGGGGCCGGCTGTAGTCCAGTGGATAGGGCGCTGGTTCACCACATGGGAGGCCCCGGGTTTGGTTCCTGGGGACCTCTCTGGGCGGGCAGACCGCCTTGAGAACAGCAAGCCACCGTGGGCGGGGCAGAGCCACGGTGGGCAGGGCAAAAAGCTGCCACAGGCAGGGCAAAGCCCGCAAACGGAAGCAAAAAAGCCACCTGCGAACAGAGCAGAGCTGCCTGTGCAGTGAGCGTACTTGGCGCGTTGCCGCAGCAGGGGGAGACAGAGCAGACACAGAAGAACACAAAAATGAACACAGCAAGAGCAAGGAGAAGGGGGGGGGGGATATGTTAAAAAAAAAAAAAGAACGAAGTTGGAGGACTCTCACTTCTGGACTTTAAATCACATTACCTAGCTACAATAGTTAAAACAGCATGGTGGGGAGCAAATAGATGTGGCTCAGGCAGTTGGTTGCCCACCTCTCACATAGGAGGTCCCAGGTTTGGTTCCCGGTACCTGTTAAAGGAGACAAATAAACAAAGAACAGACAATGAGGACCTGGGGACCTCTCTGGGCGGGCAGACCGCCTTGAGAACAGCAAGCCACCGTGGGCGGGGCAGAGCCACGGTGGGCAGGGCAAAAAGCCGCCACGGGCAGGGCAGAGCCCGTGAACGGAAGCAAAAAAGCCGCCTGCGAACAGAGCAGAACTGTTTGGTTCTCCATGCCTCCTAAAGAAGAAATAAATAGACAGCGAGCAAAGACGATGAGAAAATAACAACAAGAAGCAAACAACAGCAAATAGATGAGGGAGCCATGGGAGGTGGGAGGACAAAACAGCATGGTACTGGCAACAATCAAAAAGATAGATACATAGACCAGTGGAACCAAACTGATGGTTCAGAAACAGACCCTAACATCCATGGTCAAGTGATTTTTGACAAGGCTATCAAGCCCACTAGCTGGGGCAGAACATTCTATTAAAAAATTGGTTCTGGGAGAATTGGATATCCATATCCAAAAAGAAAGGACACCTACCTCACACCTTATTCAAAAATTAAATCAAAATGGATCATACACATAAACATAAGAACTAAAACTATAAGACTCCTAGAAGAAAATATAGGGAAACATCTTCAAGACCTGGTGGTAGGGGCCGGCCGTATAGCCCAGTGGATAGGGCGCCGGTATAGCACATGGAAGGCCCCGGGTTCGGTTCCCGGGGACCTCTCCTGGCAGGTAGACCGCCTTGAGAAGGGCAAGCTGCCATGGGCGGGCAGAGCTGCCGTGGGCAGGGCAAAAAGCTGCCATGGACAGGGCAAAGCTGCCACCGGCAGGGCAGGTCGCCCGCGAACGGAGCGCAGCCAGCCACCCGCAAACTGAAGCAGAGCTGTCCATGAATGGAAGCAGAAGCCGCCCACAAGCGGGACAAAGCCGCCTGCGCGGTGACCGGTCTCGGCGCATCGCCGCAACGGGAGAAGACAAAGCGGTCAGAGAGGAACACAACACAGCAAGAGCAAGCGGGGGGGTGGGGGATGTAATAAATAAAAAATAAATCTTTGAAAAAAAAAAAAAAGACCTGGTGGTAGTTGGTAGATTCTTAAACCTTGCACTGAAAAAGCACAAGCAAGAAAAGAAACAATGGATAAATGGAACCTCCTCAAACTTTAACACTTTTGTGATTCACAGGACTTTGACAAGAAGGTGAAAAGGAGAAAAATAGCTAGACGACAGGCTTAAACAACCTAGAAAAAGATTTAGGGTTTAGGACACTAAGCAAAGGCTGAATACTGCCCAGAGGAGAGAGGGACAAAGGAGGAAATCTCGACAACAGACTGTGAGTTGAATCAGCAGCTACTGCTGCTGGCACCATCCCCCACACTTAAAGACACTTTTGAATTCTCAGGCCTCTGGACCTGTGACTACAGATAAAGGGGGCTCCAGGGATCTACTGCCCCAGGAAAGGGAAGAGAAAGGGACACAGCCTAAGGCTGACCCAGCTTCTGACCCACAAATTTGGTCTGCTGTGACCCACGAGCCCTTCCAGGACAGGTGGGACCACACAGTGGTTTGCCCTGGGAGCCTGCAAAGGACTGGAAAAATCTGACCCTCGCAATCTCCCTCTCTTTTAACTATGACTAATTGTTGAGGACATCCCAGCTAAGAGGAGAGAGAGGGATACAGCCTAAGGCTGACTTAGCTTTTCACTCACAAATTTGGTCTGCTGTGTCCCAGGACCACTTCCAGGCCAGGTGGGGCTGCACCATTGTTGGCCTTGGAAGCTCAAAAGGGGCTAAAGATATACAACCCTGCTAATCTCCTCCTCTACTAAAAGGGACTGATTGTTGAGAACTCAGAGGACAGTGGAAATATTTCCAACCTGGGGAAAAGGGGTGGGGTGCAGGGGCTGCCAGAGAAGGCTGGAGAACTGTCTCAGAGAAAGTTTGAATTATAAGATTTCTAGCCTCCAAACAGGAAGCTCTATCACATTGGTCTGTGTTGCAACAAATACACTCAGACCAGGCATTGAACTGAGAGTGGCCAAAGACCACCATCTGCTGGTAGACCAAGGAAGTGCATGTAAGAAAATTAAAAATAAGTAGGAGAGGCTCTTTACCGCCTCTATAGCCTCCCTCCCCAAGGCCCAAGGAAGTGACTCTACAAGCAATTACTGGGTCCAGTACCAAATAGACCTACTCCAAGACACATACTACTCAGAATGTCAAAGACAAAGAGAAAATTCTCAGAGCAGCAAGGCAGAAGCAAACGATCACATACAAGGGACATCCAGTAAAACTTAGCACAGGTTTCTCTTCAGAAACCATGGCAGCGAGAAGACAGTGGTATGATACAATTATGATACTGAAGAGCAAAACTGCCAGCCAAGAATACTTTATCCAGCAAAACTGTCCTTCAAACATGAAGGTGAGTATAAAATATTCACAAACAAACAGAAACTAAGAGAGTTTGCAAAAGAATCCACCTTTTCAGGAAATATTAAACAAAGCCTTAGAACCTGAAATAATACAGGAGAGAGAGGCCTGGAGAATGGTATAGAAGAAAGAATAGAGAAAGGATAACCAAAGGTGTAAAAAGACAGACAAAAAATATGATACAACAAAAGAAAACCAAAGAATAAAATGGTGGAAGTAAATAATGCATTTACAGGGAAAACACTGAATGTAAATGGATTAAACTATCCAATCGAAAAATACAGACTGACAGAATGGATACAAAAGCATGAGCCAGCCATATGCTGCTTACAAGAAACTCACCATAGACCTAGGGATACAAATTGGCTGAAAGTGAAAGGTTGGAAAAAAGATACTCCATGCAAAAATTAACTGAAAAAGAGCAGTGGCAGCTATACTAATATCAGACAAAACAGATTTTAAATGCAAAAAAGTTGTAAGAGATACAGAAGGCCATTATATATTAATAAAAGGGACAAACCACCAGGAAGATATAACAGTCATAAATATCTATGTACCTAACCAGGGTGCCCCAAAAATACTTGAGATAAACTCTGGCAAAACTGAAGGGAGAAACAGACATCTCTACAATAATCGTTGGAGACTTCAACACCCCACTCACATCATTAGATAGGACAACAAGACAGAAGATCACCAAGGAAACAGAGAACTTGAACAAGATGATAAACGAGTTAGACCTAACAGACATATACAGAACACTGCATCCAAACTCAGCAGG
>PVKH010018057.1:0-15238 GCA_004027955.1 Chaetophractus vellerosus | reverse complement strand
TGGGGATTTCTATCCTATATGATTTTCCTCAGAATTAAATGAGGCGAGGCAAAGATCTTCTCACACTGTCTGACATAGACCATGTTCTTAAAAAGAATTAGTTCCATTCCCTAAGGAAAGTGTGTGTACCACCTTTGGTCTACCTAGCATTCCTCTATTAACATTCAGGATCCCATCCCTACCCCGTTCTCCCCATGTCACTTCAAACAACACCCATTGGCATTTGCTCAACTTCAAAGTCATCATTCCTTCAGAAGATTTCCATAATCCCCAAATGCCATGCTCATCCCAAACTAGTCATATAGTCAATGTTCATGGAATAAATTGAAGAATTAATATACTTTTAATCATACCACAGCTGCCTCTTGGAGGTGGAAAGGGTTTTTGTTTTGTTTTACGGGGTTTTTATTTTTCTTTTTTTAGCTTTTCATTCCTTTCAGCTGTGAATGATTGTCTATAACTGCTGAGGGTACAAATGGAAAGTATATGAGTATGTCTAGGAACTGCTGATGGATTTGGTCATTCTTAGAGTCTCTCAAGTTCAAAATGGTCACTTGGAATGAGTCTTTTAGAGACTGTTGGAATATATATTTTTAATAATTAATTTACATTTTAATTTATGTGTTTTAAAGCTATATGTTCTCAAAACAAGTAATTAACATCACAAAGAGTGTTTGTTCTATTTTGAATGCTATTCATTGCCCTGAAAAGCAAAATTGCTGCACAATTTTAGAAATAGGTTTTAATAGCTTATCATGTCAACATAACATGTTTGCAATATATTTAAAATACTAGTATATTAGCTAGAGAGTCAAATTTTACAAATAAATTACTACATTAAATCTAGTGAGGTTTCTATAAAATATAGTATATTTAGAGGAAGAACTCTTTAGTGCCCTGAGTTTTTTAATTCACTGAAGGCCTGGATTCTCTGATAAAGCAGCTCTGAAATAAATCTTTCTTTAAAACGATTTGTCTCCAAAAGTAATAGGAATATACAAAAGGTAATACTCTGGTAATTTGATAGTGAAATAAAGACCTTTTAAAATGGGGCTTCTTGCAGGGATATTAAAGGTTATTCATTCAAATAAAACTTTAAATCTTCACTTTCTAATGAAAGGAAATCTTTGTTGGAGACAATGTTGTCAAAGTAAATCGTTTGCATGCATTTCCAATACCATTTTCCCTTTAGACAAACCAGAGTTGCCTCTAAATATGCAAAAATTTAACAATGATGTATGGTTAAAGTCAAGATCAGGCCAAGACATGTGATCACATCTTTGGAGGGACACAGGATATCTTACTGTTGGAATTCACTTTTTAAGTGTGGTAGTTTATTTATCATCAAAATGAATTTTAAATTATCTTGGGTTTCAGTGCTAAATATATAGCAGGCCAAATGCACATTGTGAATTATGTTGTTAAGCAATTCCATAGAAACTACTGTGAGAGACAGAGAGAGGGGAGAACAGTTGTGCCTGATACAGCTTCATAACATTTCCACTATCAAAGGGCAGACTTCTCAACTTCCTTAATGAAGTCAACTTAATCATAAACACAGACATTGAAACAAGCTCATTAGTAATAATATTAAATGAGTTCCCAAAGCTCATGTCTCGTTAAGAAAGACAAAGAAGCAGAGTTAATGGGGTTTCACTTTTTTAAAAGAAATTCTGGCACAGAATGTTCACATTTGCACAAGTTTTAAAAGTCAATACAATCACCAAACATTGCTAGATTAAGTCACATACCAACCATCTCAAATTTGCTCTAAAATTTTGAAATGCAAATATGATTTTACTCCAAATTTGCAATAATTTATTTTGACCTCAGTATTCTGTATAGCACATCCAATTCCAGAATTGGCTCATTTGCAAAATTTGAAGGCATGTAAGAGAGAGAAGATTGATTCCCATTCTCTTTTCCATTTGTGTGCTAGGGAGAAGGGGGTAAGAGGAATTATGTGATGAATTACAAGACCATAGCACGGTTCTTAAAAATTTTCACCCGTGGTTTCAGTATGTTATATTTAGATTAGTGTTTCTGTGCCTCGGTTCCTCCTCTGTGAAACGGCATGTGGACAGTACTCACTGAAAACCTTGATGAAATAATTTACAAATTTAATAAGACTGAACTTGCATTGAGGATAATGGATTCTGGCAATAAATCGTTGAGATGGTTCAACATTTTTTTTTCAGGAAATTTTCCTAGTAAAAACCCCAGTCTCTGTCCTGGTCCCTAATGTAATCACTGCCTAATGAGTCTTTGTGGTACACGTCGACGACGACACATTTCTCATGATTACTGTTGGGCAATCCTGTCTATCTACAAAGTTCCTTTAATATTCTTGCCAAGTGCCTGGCACTGCTGCTCATTCTGTGGGCCTGCAGAAACCTGAGGGACTGAGCTAGGAGCTCTTTTGGGCCACTGGGGTACTATTTAGCAAATGAATACCACTTACAGATAATATTAATTTGAGAAGTGCTGAAAAGTAACCAGAAAAGAAGTTTAGTAAAGGCACATTGGAGCTTAGAAAAATGCATGTCCTTTACTTACTGGAGCAGGGGAATTTAAAAGAACGCAAGCACTTTCCCAAAGGATCTAAAGGAGAGTTAGTAAAAGATTTTGAATTGTTTGGTCTAAAAGATACCAAGTTTCCACAAAAAGCATTCCACCCGCTTATAAGAGAACCTTGATTTAGTTCACTGTGGCAATTAGCTGGACCCTAGGGAATGAAACACAGTTGCTCTATACCCTATGGCTAGCTCACATCCCTTTTTTAGAAATTAATTTCCCCCATTTTCTTCACAGAAATGTGCAACCATGGGACTCAGTTCCTGACCAAAAAGATATGAAGGGTAGTCTTGGGAGAAGTAGAAAGGGGTGGTGATAAAATGACAATCTATTTCTGCCCGGCACCTTCTTTTCTATTTAGGATGTCGGTATAAATAGATACCTGGTGTCTTAGAAGTCATCTTGTGGCAGTGAGGGTGGCCAATAAGAGTGGGAAAAGCATGCATTTCCAAGTCAATAATGGGATGGTGAACAAGCCTACTACAGCCTCACTCCAGACAGTCTGGATTTTAAAAATACTGTATTTATGAATTATGTTATCAGTAGTTAGGTATTTGGTTGCTTGCAGGTGAATGCACACTAGCTAACATACTTAGGTATCTGTAGGT
The DNA here is from genome assembly GCA_004027955.1 of Chaetophractus vellerosus. Lineage (NCBI taxonomy): Eukaryota > Metazoa > Chordata > Mammalia > Cingulata > Chlamyphoridae > Chaetophractus > Chaetophractus vellerosus. The sequence goes on along the minus strand of PVKH010018057.1, from coordinate 12,056 downwards.
GTGAATAAAAATATAAGGTAGCAATATTAGCAACACTTAAAGCAGCTTAACTCAACCACAAGCGACAGGAGTGCTGCACTTGTTGATTTGTGCCATTTTAATCTTCTCCATTAGCTAGTGAAGTCCTTAGAGGTAGAACTATGCCTTTAACTATCTTTAAATCTCCTGTCTCTAAACACTGCTCGTACAATGAGTGCCTGGAGAAACAAGCAATTAAAATTTGAGCAACTCTCGAATGAATAATCTCAAACAATTTAGGATCACCTAATCTAGACTTTTGTAGTTATCTTTTTATAGTCACAACTTCAAAATACCTTTTAGTTCAAAATGAAAACCAAGTTAAGCAACGTCTTTGCTTTCAGCAGACTTTGCTTTTGAATGTCCAATTTAACTTTAAAAACATGATCAATTATTTTATTAACCAGACATGGTTCTCACCTGTAAGGAGTTTCAAGCTAATGGCAGAGCACATATGTGGTTAAAAAGAAAATGGTTGCCTAAAAACAAAATTGGCATGAGAGCAGAAAGAGAAAGGGCATTACCCCTGACTGAAATGTTCACCTCGTCTTTAAAGAAGAGAAAAAGAGTTGTGCTTTGCTTTGAAGGCTAAGTAGGTTTTCAATATATAAAGCATATATATTGAGGGGAACAGGTGTAGCTCAGTGGTTTGAGTGCCTGCTTCCCATGTACAAGGTCCAGGTTTCAATCCCTGGTACCCCTTACAAAAATAAATAAATAAAAATAAACATATGTATTGAGTTCAAGTAGGAGCAAAGAGCACGGATTCTAAATTAAGAGAATAGCTAGAGCAACAAGAGAGATTAGGATATATACTTGGAATCTTGAGAAATACATGCTACAAAGAGATTCTAATGGAATAGAGAGTTATTTGAGGCCATATCACAGAAAACCTTATAGTTCGGGCTATCAGCATTGTTCTTCATTAGGAAACAAATGCAAAATTGCCTTGGGTTTGTGACCAAAGAATTAGTTCATCTGATCTGATGTTTTATAACTAGTAAAAGAGGTATTATTAGTAATTTAGGGTGGACGTTAAGAAGCTTTACAGTATAAGAGGATAGTGAAAACAGCTTAAACATAGACCAGGTCAGTGGAAACAGGGAAAGAAAGAATTTAATTCCATTTTCTGTTTTCCCAGTACCCAATTATAACCTGTAAATTGTACCATTTTAGAAATTAAATTAATAAGTAAATCACAGTTCTTATTTATTAAATGGATTGTAAGAGCTTGAAAACATTAGGAAACAGGGTAGAAGTATTAGACTCATTGACATATTTCCCAAGAAGATTAATATCTCCTATTCTTTTAAAAGAGATATATTTGAATATTTACTCTCATTTATGAATATTCAAATTTGTTCGTTCTCAAATGAGTCCATTTCAAAGCTTCAGATTTCATCAGTATACAATTTGAGATCCTCCTCAAATAAGAATTTAACAAGAATTCTAAATTGTCATTCAACTGATAATTATGTGACCATATTCTCCTAGCAGTATAGTAAATGCATCATAATCATTATTCATTATCATCATTGTTTTAATAACATTAATTACTCAGCAATTCTAGACCTTTTCCTTTTCTAAAATTTTTCAATATCTCAAGAAAAAAATAATGTCAGATTAAGTTTCTTGGAATCCCTTATCAAATATTTGACAACAGTTAATATATCAAGTCTACTGTTTACATCACAGAGGTTTCCAATTATATTAATAAAACTACTGTATTTTGTTTGACCTTTGTGTTTCATAAATTTGATACAATTTATTTAATTAAATCCAAAATTTATTTGGTGCCTGTAATGTTAAACATTGGAGGATATTTTATGCATATTTTCTCATTTGAGCCTTAAAACAAGCTTCTGAGTTATGTATGTATTATTATTATTACACTTAATAAATGAGAAAATTAAAGATGAGAGGATAACTTGTCCATTATCTCATAAGACTAAGTACTAGAGCTGGGATCGGCTTCCAAGTTTTTCACTACAAATTCAATGATTTTTGGTTAGTTTGCCATGCCATATGATCATCAGATGTTTCCCTTATTTTTTTATGCTCTAAAGTTAGATTTTAAAACCAGGCTTTTCTCAATCCTACTTTAATATGGCACTCTTCCTGTCCTCAAAACTCATCTCCTATCATTTCTTGTTCTCCTTTCTTTTCTGCCACCATCATCAGAAAGAATAAAAATATCAAGTAAAAAAATGAATTTGCCCTTGATTGTTTAGTCTGTGGTATAAAATTAATAAATTGGAATGGTGACATGATATAACTTCACCATGATTATTTCCATAGATAGTTATGGATGTCATGTGGAATACCTGCCTCCATGAAGCTCTCGCTGTTTTTACTTTATTTTTTCCCTGTCGTGTCAAAGAAGATTTAGTCTTCCTGGAACAGACAGAAGTCACATGGTGTCTGCCAGAATTTCAGTCCTGGGAGATTAGTAGAATGCAGCCAGAGATAAGGTCCTCCATGGGGTAGATAGAAGTATCTTAATACATGCAGTGTAATCTGCAAAGCTGGTTGATAATGGTTTAGAAGTCACCAAAACAGTCAGCATTTTACCTCATTATTTGCATGTTTTATAACACTGACCCATTAAAATGTTATTGAAATCTATCCTTTATAATGAATGGGTAATTGGTTTTTGTTTTTATTTTAATAAAGAATAAAGCATAGTTCTATAGAAAACCCATGGCTGCGTATAGGAATATGCATCTTCCCTCCCAGCTGCCAAATCTGGGGTAGAGACTAAACAGCAAGGCTTCCCAGCTCTACCAGGCACCAGTGCTCACCAGGTAACAGCCATGTATCTGCATTACAGCCATTAAAGGGAATAAGTATTTCTATAAATCCAGCCATATTATATGGTGGCAAATGATGTCCACAAAAGAAACCAAAGAAAAACATAAATGTCACCTAGGCTATTCCTAAACCATTTCTAATGAATGAGTCAAGAGAAAACAAGAAAATATATCTTGGGAAGTTGTGCTGATATTTTACTTTGCAACCACCCTATATTTCCTGGCCCACATTGCTTTATTATTTAACAATCTGTAAAGTGTCAACAGCTCTCTGTGTCATTTTGAGAAGTTAGTCACCATCTCAGATGTCTATCTCCTACCTTCACCTGCTATGTGTCCACAGACTGAAAACTTTTTTTTTAGATTCATCAGTGAAAAATTTTATACTCTTCTGACTTTTTTCTATTTATCTATTTTTTTTTCTTTTTGATTCATCCCACCACCAACATACAGTTGTCAATGCTCTCTACTTAGGCAGGATGATCGATCGAGCACTCCTGAGTGTCTGTTTAGCAGCAGGAAACCTGGGTGCTGTCCTGCTCCAACAGAGGTGAGTGAAGGTGGCAGTGAAGTGGTAGATGACTCCTGACTCCTAAACTCCACCTCGGTGATGTCACATTCATACCTGGATCCCCTGTTGTCTAAAGGCTCCATCCATTGCCCTAGAAGTTATGAGAAGTTGCTTGGCCAACTGCTATATTGCTAGATTTTCACCCACCTATTACTATAAATTTTAGAACAGCACATTCATCGCTGTCTGCCTAGTTCTTGACCCCCAAAGACTAACAGTGTAAGAGTGAGTAATTGGAGATTAATATCTGGTAGTTTTTCAGGTCTAAAGTTCTTTTTACTGAGGTACTATGGACTTGTTAGAAGATAGGCCCTTTCAACTTCTTGAAGAACCAAATAAAAGCAAAGCTGAACTATGTTATATTGCTGAGCTTTCAGCATGGAATGCATCCCCACAGAATTAAATATTTCACTCTATTCATCAGGGAGGCAGATGATGTCAGACCCAATCTCTCTATAACATGGAAAATCTAGCCAGGCCTGACCTTGAAGTGCTCTTCTCAGTAAAATTAATAAGTTAGTAAATAGTTATAGAGCACCAACGCTGGATAAGGCACTGGGGAAGGATTGGCAGTAGGAAAATGTTTATGGTATAAATTATGCTTCCAAGAAGCTGAAAATGAAGAAAAGAGATGCTTCAGTGGTTTTCATAATTCTATTAGCTATAGAATATTTTTTTCAAATAAAAGGTTATAAGGGAGTCCTATAAGTTAGAAATAGACTGAACTGTGCCCCTTCAGCCCCTGAGGGGGCTCAGTTAAACAGTTTAAAATGCACTGAAAGTATATATATTTGTGTGTGTATGTGTGTGAATGTGCCCAGCCCATAAGACAAGCCAGGCATATTAGAAGTAACCAAAGAGTGTTATAAATTAAACTGCTATGAAAGTTTAGAGGTTGGAGGAAATCAGTCTGAAAAGTGGCAATCAGGCTTCTCAGCTATGTGGAATTTGGCATGAGTATGAAAACATGTACAATTCAGATTGATGTAGACCTGGAGGAAAGAGGCAGGCGTAAGCAGGAAAAATAGAGTTAGAGAACGTGGTCTTTGTTTGCTAATCACTTCCACACTCCCCAAGTTAAATGTGAAGACTGTTTCCAAAGTGAAATAGACACTCTTGCTATAGCTTTTACCAAACACTGGGTTAACATTTCTTGGTCCCTTCATTTGAACTAGCCTGCTACTTGTTTCGAGACCTCTTGCTCTTGGGTAGTGCTAACTGAGGCACCCCCAGTTTGAGGATGCAGGTGGACCTAGCAAGCTGGAATTAGCAACCTCAGAGCTTCCTGCACCCTGACCATTTTCATTGTAGATGTCTGAAAATTACAGCAATGCTCCAAAGCTGCTTTCCACATGAACTCACTTTTCGGGCATGCCCTTGATCAGTAGACAACTGTCTAGAAACCATTTTAAACTGCATTTGAGTTTAGCTTCCGAAATGCTAATCAAATATGGCTTCAATTATCTTCACAGTCAGTGGGCCCACGGCCTTCTTAGTGACTGTGACTGCTTCGTGGCTTTGCTCCCTCAACCATGGATAAGCTTGTTCTTGCTAAACTGCAAAGGGACACAGTTCTTGAGGCAGGGAAACAAACTCATTAAGACATGAAAATTAGCTTGCAAAGTGATTCATTCTATGGCTTCATGTGGGAAAAGGTTATAAAACATAAAAAGTATACATATTTAAACATCACATTTCTATGTGCTTTAATCATAGATAGTGTTGGATGTGCATCACACACTGCCTTGTAATTCCAGACTCCTAAGGGGAAGGGCAAGACATAAGAGTCTTAATACTGAACAGAAACTATGTGAATAGCTCATTTCATAATATTGTCTTCAGTAAACATTATTTTAATGACATAGACATTTCTGAAGTGATTGCTGCAGAGTCAGTGCCTTTTTCCAAAAATAAAAAACAAAACCCAGAAAAACACATTTGATTAAGAAAGAGTTGCATGGATATGAGATAGAGCTTTTTGCCTTCAAAGTTAACTTTTATTCGTTACCTGAATCTTTGCATGAAAATAAACCTCAGATGGACATTTAAGCCCAAGATAGCTGCCACCCAGCATCTACCCATACGAATCAGATGGGGCTGAGAAACAAGGCTCAGGTTTTTGTTTTTGCTTTTGCTTTTCATTTGAGTATTTGGCAAACAGGTTCATAAAGAATTCATTTGCCATCAGAAGACCCAGAGGGAAATATAAGAAAGAAATTAAGTGGTTTGAAATAATATTGTAACTTCATCATCTCAAACCACTTCATCTCCCCTCTGCAGCCACCATAACTCCCTGAAGGAACAAATCAATTCCACCAGGTTCCCAGACATGAGAAGGCTATGTGAAAAATCTCTACCCAAGGAAAGCAAATGACCCATTGGTTCACAAATTCACATGGTACATTTTATTGTGTTAATATTAGTATTGAACCTCAGTTGTATACAAACACACTTTAAGGTATTATTTAACTTAAAGTATATATTTTAATGTGGAGATATATATATCCCTGTGACAATTCACATTATTATGTAATCCTTCTCCAATTTCAGATTATCTTAATATATTATAGCTGTAAATACTTTTTAAAGAAATACATAGGAACATCTGAATTTACCCAATAGCTATATTAGAAAGCAACATTCTGTGAAATGGAATGGGCAAAGACTGGGATGTATTAGGACATTGGTAGGTTATTGTTGACTTCCCCACTCAGTATATCCCCTGAAGAATTCACTTTAGTATTGAGCTACAGTTTTTATAAAATACAAACAACAGTAAGGCCTGACCTACATTTTTTCTAGAGTTGATGAGGTAAAAAGTATAATATTCAAGAGCTCTTTAAATAGGAAAACACCATCTAGAGTAACTATTATCTGATTTGTAAAAAAACGCCACAGAGTGTAGTCTTTAAATGCAAAGATCTATGATATTCTTCACATATCACTCAGTTTACAAACAACAGCAAAAACCTTTAGCACCAAGCTTCAAGTCAAATAGAAACATGCTGCTGAGATACTCCCAGAGAAGGATATGGAATGCTAGTCCTCAGCTTTTTCTCTCTCTTACTCTCATAGATTTCATTATTTCATTTTGGAGGTACAAAATAAAACTCTTGCTAAAATGGCACATTTAATTGGGTGAATAATGAGGTTATGGCTAAACATAATCAAGGTAATCAAGATAATATGTAGCAATATAATCAAGAATCGGCTTCATGAAAGGACTTGGTTTCCAGGCTTTAAAGAAGATGAGGAACCCCAAAAAGGGCCCACTTGTGCAGTGTTTCCTTTCAGTTACTCAAATGCATTTGGATATGTGAAATATAATGCACAACAAACATGAGCAAAAGAGAAATGAATCAGTGTCCCTTGAACATTGCACCTACCTTGTCTAATTTTAAAATTTAGGCTTGTGTTTTAAATGAAATACAAAAGTAAATGAATTTATTAAGATTATTCTGTTGGGGCCAAGAAACAGGGGCAAGCATCAAAGAAAGGAACAAAAAGAGACTATATATATTAGATGAAGGCAGAGCAAACAAGAAAAAAAAGAAAATACAGCACCTTAAGGGAAACTGAATGAGAGCTTGCAGGGTGTCAGTCAACAAACTATGTGCAAAGACAGACTGAGCCTTGCTCTGCAAAGTGAAGTTCCCAGAGCAGTGGCAACAGCATCTCTTAGCAACTTGTTAGGAAAGCCGAACTTCAGCCATATCTGACCTGCCAAATCAGAATCTACCCTTTAACAAGACGGTGAGATGTTTCATATGCAGGCAAACATTTGAGAATCACTAGACCAGAGCCATTCTTTTTGGCCTGTTATGATTTAGAGCTCAGCGTTTTCTTCCATCCCATCCATTCCTGAGCAGTTAACCACTCCAATAGACAAACTTTATCCATGTATATAGGCCTACTATTCATTTATATGCAAGTATATCTGAGTCAACTACAGTAGGACATGTGATATGGCTTAAGGAAACCACTCTCACTCCCTTAACCCATACTATGTATGACCACACATGTGTTCCTGAGGGGTCATTTCTTCTCCATCCATCAGACCAGGGAATGAATGAATGAATGAATGAATGCAAATAACATAGAATTGAAGTGTTGAGTGGGTCAAAAGTCGTGGATTAAAACATAGTAAATAAAACTATGCCTATGGCAAACCTGTTAACATCTAAAAACAATGGCTCTCATCTGAAAATCTACTAGATGGGAAAGATGCCTTCGTTCCAGCTCTCAGGAAAACTAAGGTTATTAGAATTTCCCCAAAGTATGTTCTGCTTCTGTGAGGTTGAGAATCTATAAACCAAAGTATTTCTATTGCCTCAGAAGTGTTTCTCTGAAGGAACATAGCATAGAAATGAATTGAAAATGACCCATGATCAGCAGCTCCTATTATTGGCAGAAAACTTTTTAAGAGATTAAGTGTGTGGGAGTGCCAGCTTTTGGCAAAGCTGTGAAGTCGTATACCTCACCCCTCTTTTCTTCTTGCCACCTGTGGCAGTTTGATATTTTTATGAACCCCAAAAAAGAGAAGGATTATCTTTGTAAACTTGTCTGTTCCTCTAGGTGTGATACTCTTTGATTGTATTAGATTCAGCTGTGATGTCTTTGATTAAATTAAGATTAAGGGCTTTGATTCAGTAGGGTATAAACTCAGGGTTGAGCCCCTGCCCCCTTGGTGGGTTATATAAACAGACACTTGCTCAAGAAGTCACTCAGAAGAAGATACATGAGAGGAAGAGAGAGAGCTCTATGGAGAAGACAGGGGAGAGAAATTGATCCTGTGGCCCAGGGAAGGAAAATGAGCCATTCACCTGATAGTTTGCAGCACTGAGAAAGCTCAAAAAAGAAACAAGCCCTATGCCAGCCTGGAGTTGAGAGAGAAAGGCTGAACCTTCACAGAGATAAGCAATCATCTTGCTTTAACACGTGACAACTGACTTTGGTAAGAAATCAACCTTGATTTGGACTCTTTAGGGCCTTGCAACTGTAAGCTTTTACCCCAAATAAATACCCTTTACAAAAGCCAAAAGATTTCTGGTATTTTGCATCAGTACTCCTTTGGCTGACACCATCCCACTTCTGAGTCCAAGGCCTTGCACATCCCACTGGACTTCAAGGATCATGTTGTACATTCAGTCTAGTCCCTCCTTATTTCAAGATTATTGCGAGTGTTCTCCCTGCCCTTATTCTCTCCATACTCTGCATGTAAAATGTGGTTGGGAGGAATCAATCCTTTGGTCAAAAGTCTTCTGTAACTCCTGCTAACTATAGAATGCTATCACGAGTCTTGAGGGGAAAAAAAAGAAAGCACCCCAACATTCAGAAGCTGGCCTGGCACTCACAGCTAGTCCATGGTGTTCTCTTATTATGCATAAACAATTCCACAGAATCCAACCTCAGACAAGGTTACTTTGACATCATAATAAAATGAGACAAAGCAAAGGAAATTCATAATTTTGTCTAAGTACGGACTAAAATAAGGTCACTGTACCACCCCCAAAAAATCCAAACACCCACTCTCTTGTCTGAAATGAGAAACTACTACTGCTTTATCAATTACAGTCTTATCTTCTTTCTTGTCTCCCTTCTATATAGATTTATTGCGATACCCAATCATAGACTTGCCTCTACTTTTTGACAGTATCCATTTTAGAGCAAATCCCACTCTCCAACCAAAGCCCAATTCTTGTAATAGTTTTTGTTTGTTTGTTCGTTTGTTTGTTTTTTAGGATGTACCAGGGATTGAACCCAGGACTTTGTACATGGGAAGCAGGCACTCAAACCACTTGAGCTACATCTATTACCCGAGTAGGTTTTTTTTAACACCCTCACGCTGAGAAGACCCACTGCGATTCTCCAAGATGTGTGTTCTTCACTGCAACAAGTAATAGCCCAACTTGTTCAATGACGGGTGTGTCCCTCCCTAGTGGTCTTTGGTTGGCATGCATTGAAAGCCTTTAGCGTGAGACTGAATGTCTTCTCTGACCTGGTTTTATGGTATATTTTCAGTCTCACACCATCTCGACTTGCTTTTTCCTGAACATGAACTACATTTTCACTTCTCTATGTGTGCTGAACTGTTATTGCAGCTTGGAATTTCCCTCCTGTAATTCCTAGCTATTGAAACCCTGTTTATCTTTCAAGGCTCAGGTTAAATTCTACAAGCAAGTTTCTCTGATTTCTTCAGTTAAAACCAATCACTTCCTTCTCAGTGTTTTGTTTACACTTTAGGTTTGATATTTACTCTATTTTATCTTGCACTATAGTTATTTATGTACTTCTTTTCTTTTTCACTAGATTTGGAAGTTCCTTGAGCATTCCAATCATGTCTCAGCCATCTCCTTTTTCCTTAGTGACTACCCATCTCTCTGCTGGTATATAATAACATTTTCTTAAATATTTGTTGAATTGGATTTTTAATAGAAGTTTCAAATTGCTGATTTAAAGATAAAAGTTCTTATAGGTATATATAAACTAATTTAAGTATCTCAGCTCAGCTGTTTAAACCTTTTTTTTAAAGATTTATTTTTTATTTATTCCCCCCAACCCCCTGCACTTGCGTTCCCTGTTTGCTCTCTGTGTCCATTCGCTGTGCGTTCTTCTGTGTCTGCTTGTCTTCTCTTTAGGAGGCACCAGGAATCAATCCTGTGACTTTCCAACATGGGAGAGAGACATTCAATCACTTGAGCCACCTCAGCTGCCTGGTTTGTTGTGTCTCTCATTGTCTTTTTCCTCCGTGTCTCTTTTTTGTTGCATCATCTTGTTGCACCAGATCTCTGTGCGGGCCAGCTCTCCACGTGGACCAGCTCTCCCCGTGGGTGTTTGCACTTGCCTTCACCAGGTGGCCCTGGGAATCGAACCTGGGGCCTCCCATATGATAGACGGGAGCCCAATCACTTGAACCACATCCACTTCCCTATTTAAACCTTTTAATCTATGTTATAGCAACTAACTAAACTAAAGTAGTGATTAAAATCAAAGGCACTGACTGTAGGGAACAAAATGACTACTGCGATAGGAAGTTAATGAAACTTGATCATAAATCAATTCAGGAAACAAAACAAAACAATCACATATTTTCCTAAAAGAGTAAAACAAATCATGCAAACCTTTACTATGCTTTTCAAACATCTTCCACAAACTTTTCCATAGTTTGAATATAAAATAAGTGATGACTTCATGATCAAAGTTGTGTGTAACAGAGGTGTATGTCTCCAGACATATTGTATGTTCTGCTGCTATTTTCTGGAGAGACTGTATTGTATAGTACAGTAGTTTGGAGAACTGAACCCATACTGCTGGGTTTGAATCAGGCTTTGTCATTTACTGTGTAAACTTGGTCAAGTTACTTACTCTCCCTGTGCCTCAGTTTCCTTATCTGAAAATTGGTGATAACAACAGTACCTATTTCATTTGCTATGAGGATTAAGGTAACATAGGTAAATCACTTGTGTACTCGTGTCTAGCACATAAGAAGTATACAGAAGTGTTAGCTCTTAATGTAGTTTATTTTCCTTAGCAGTGCCATAGTTTCCTTCCTGGATTGATTACTTCAGATATGATGATGTTTCTCCATGTTTAAAACCATTCAGAGTTTCCCTATTACCATCTGGATCAAGTCCAATGGCATTCTCAGGAAACTCAACTTGGCTCACTATTTATATTCTGTCACCTGTTCACACTCAGCTACTGACACTCTTGTGATCTAGACCATTTGACAATAGTTTACACCCCCATGTCTTTGTGTTTGTGATGCCACTTTGCTAGGAATGTCAATTCCCCATTCTATTCACCTAAAGAACTCCCCCACCTTTTCTTTCTTCTTTGTTCAAATTTCAGTTTTTCTTAACTGTATTCTCTGGCTCCAACGGGTACAGTAGGTTGTTCTATTTCCTTCTTTCTCACTCTCCTCAACTCTCTAAATCTTTACTCTGATTCTCACCCTCCCAGGCCACTCATCTATTCTTTTCCTTTCCTGTCTCTCCAACTTTAATGCTATTTCCATCCTGTAACTGGTTCCTCCTCTGCCTGAAGTTTCTTTCTTTAAATTTTGAAGATATGCTGACAGCCAAAAATATCCAATCCCTCCATTTTCTACACCAAAATGTATGAGTTCCTGACCATGCCATTCAAGAACATCTACAAATGGATGGACTTATTTCTCACCATCTTACTGTATGAATAAACTTGTTTATAGACATTTGGGTTTCTGTAGAGTCACCAAATCCATTCTGTGCTCATAATTAATTATTTCATTGTTATCCAACAAAGCTTTTAATTATCATTTACTACATTCCATATACTGTTTAGTCACTGGAGACAGACATTTGAGACATAAGAAATTTGAGATTAAAAGGGATCATACTGTTAGTTCATAAAACCATGCTCTTTGGAATTCGAGAAACATAAATTGAAATCCTCACCTTGCCGTTAACACATTTGTCTCAAGCAGCCATATAAGCTCCTCCCCCAACTCAACCTTTGGAGCAGAAACCTCTTTTGGTGCTGCTCCTGCATTAATGCAACTTTAGCTCAATAAACTTGCTCTGCACCCCCCTTTTCAGTCTGTTTTATTTTCAGCCCAACAGTAGGCAGAGCCTGTGATTATGATGAGATATCACTCCCATGAGTATGTTATATTATAT
>PVKH010018056.1:0-15238 GCA_004027955.1 Chaetophractus vellerosus | reverse complement strand
CAATTGCTCTTCCCTCACCCTGCTCCCAAAGTGTCCAGTGACCCTGGCTCCACATAATTTTGCAATTTCTTCCATTGCATATATCACAAGTCTATAGCAGGACACCAACAAGTCCATTCTAGTCCATAGTTCTTTCCCCAATCCCGAGGAGTCTGGGATGGTGATGTCCCCTCCACCACCAAGTGAGAGGGGGATTATATCCCACAGATACGATGGAAGAGATTATCCTGCCTGCAGCTGTAGGCTCTCTGCATTCCCCAGTATAGCCGTCATCCATCATCAAGTCCCAACTAGGTGTCCTGGGTGAGTCCACTGAGTTGTAGCCTAGGAGTTGCAGGTCCACAGAGCCTCTGGACCCAGTTGGCACATGGACAGCCCGTAGTGTCCGGGCTATGGAAGTACACCTAAAACTCTGGCATCAAATATAGGTTTGAATAGAAGAGACAGATGGACCATGTGCAGTGAAGACATATTTTGGTCAGACTCTGTCACTCTCAGGAGCAAGGATTACAAATTAGGGCCCACTAGTAAGGCACCAAACTCCGGGAATATCTGCCCTGATATAGGACCTGGATATCACCAAAGCCCTCCGGAGGCCCTCTGTTTGGGGTGATATCCATATTGGAAGCCTAAGAGGTCCTACTGGGATTTGCTTACTTTCAGGTAGCTCCAGGCAGTGCGGGAAACAGACACGTACACACAAGACTACCATGTTTTGTGCCAAGAGTCACAACAGAAGGGCCATGGTGGCAGCTATCACATGTGCTTCCAGTGTAGTGGTTAAGAAGAGAGTGGAACTGAGTGGTTGAGAGTTTGGGCTCTAGAGCCAGCCTGCCCAGATTCCAGTCCTGGCTTTGGCATTTACTAGCTTTGTTTCCTTGGGCACATTACATATCTTTTCTGTATCCCAGATCTACCTGGGGTTCCGTGGATCCAATGTGCTAATATTAATAAAGACCTCTGAACAACTGTTTGGGACAAGCACGACATACCTCTTTGCTACTCATGTGGTTAGTAAACAAAGAATGGTTAGAAGCATGTCTTAAGTCATCAGAGCCGGGTTGAAATCTCTCCTCTGCTACTTCCTAGCTCTGACCTGAGGCAAGTGACATCACCTCAGCTTCTTGCACTTCTTAAGTGGTGCTAATAATGTTACCTGACTTACAGGGTCCTGAGGTTTAAACAAGTTCGCATAGAGCAAGCACTTAGCATAATACTAAGGACTTCTTATTGACCAGTGTGCTTAGCCGTGGTGGAGCCAATGAGTGGGAGAGAAGACACAGCCACTTTCTTGGGTGGAGGGCTCCTTTTAGGTTAAGCTCAAGACTAAGGAAATGAAAGACCCTTTGTCCCCATCCATTGCTACCCGCACCTTTCTGTGACACAGCCAGGTATAGACAGAAGGGTTGGAACCCATAAATTGAGGTCGCAGAACAAGCACTAAATGAAGGTACTATTGTTAGAATTCGTGTCCCTGAAACTGCCAGGAGCTTGAGTCCTGGGACAGGGTTGTAAGGTCATAGCAGGAACAGCCACTAAGAAATGCATTGTTGAGCCCTCTGAAAATTTATGGAGAACCCTCAGCCTTCCTGATCTAAAGGGTGGGCTTCAGCTGCACTCCTGAGACGGGGCACCCCACCCCCATCCAGAACAGCTGGCTCACTAGATCATCTTTTAAATGTACTAATGCTCAGGCCAGTTCCAGAACAATTAAATCAGTGTCTCTGAGTGTGTGACCCAGGTGTTTTATGAAAGCCATAAATGATTGTAATGTGCAATTGGGGTTTGAGTACCACCAAAGCAGAACCTTCAGGTAGGGCCAAGTTGTGCCATTTGTGAGGAGAGGCTACAGCGTCGAGGGAGAGCAGGGCTTGAGGAAGGAATCGGCGAGGTCTGTTGGAGAGGTTAAAACTCTTTACTGCTCAAATACTTAAGTTTTATTTCCAAATAATGCAACTCCGAATTTATTCAGCATAATTGGAAAAGTGATTTACTCTGGAATACATTTCTTTTTATGCCAAATATTATAGAATTGAAATCGTTTGAAAGATCATTCACTTTTATAAAAGCTTGCTTCCCAGGCAAGAAATAATACCTCTCTTAATACAGAAATTTAAAAGAAATTAGTAAAGGTTTACATATTCTTGATTTATTAGTGAATAAGGCATTGAAATGAAAAACTTTGTTCTGTTAGGTGATCTACATTATAATGGCTTCTGACAAAGTGCTTATCCATTCTTAGGCCTTTTTTTGTTTATTCTTTTCCTGTTTATTTCCTGCCAAAACATTTAGCCTTATCGTTGAACATAAATTAATCCATTTGTTCATTTATCCAACAAATATTTACTGTTTAAACGTAAAGATTTTGTGTATTTTAGTTCATCATGGCTACACATACGCGCCTGTATCAGCAAATTTAATTCCAGCAAAGGAACCTGTCTCTATGGATGTACTATAGAAAGGCTTTCAATCAAGAATTTTATTGGCCTTAAAAAAATGCACATGCCTCTTTATCCCCTTTGGAATATGCTTCCAGGATGGGTCTGAAATAAGGTTGGAAAAATTGTATCTGATTCTTCTTTAATAATCCCTTAAGTGTCTTCTGATATGCATCTTAGAATGGTGCCACAGATATATAATTTGTAATGGGAAAAAATGAACTTGAATTTTTTTAAGAACCCAGCGATTATGTTCTTGAAATATGTTCAGGCCTGTGCCAGTGGGGTGGGGGCGGGGGCACCCTCCATGATTTATTCTGCTTGGACCAGCATTGGCGACTGGTGATTTCTTTTCATCCACTTTTGCTAATAGATTCAGGAAGTAATTTTCAGATGTGAAAACAGTAGATCGTAGATAATAAAAGTAGAGCGTAGGCAATTTGGGAGGCAGATAACTGTATATACTGAGCTCTCTTTACCCCACTCCTCCCTGTTTTGCACTTGGAGTGGCTTTGTATTATTTTCTTTTATTTCCCCCATTAAAAACAAATGCTTTCAAACTGGGCATGGAGGAGGGGAGTTGTACAAGGATTGGTTCTGTTACACACACACACACACACACACACAGGGCCTTCTCTTCTCTCTTCTAGGGAACTTTATTTGCTCTTAACTGCTCACTTACCTATCAGCCCCATTATGGGTTGTGAAAACTTTAATCGTCGTTGAACATCACTGAGGAGACCTGAAAGCTACTGGTCAGAGGAGGCAGAGGCATGAAGCAAATAGATCAGAGGAAAAGTATTTCACTCAATCAACATCTGGATTTGTTTCTTTCCAGTAGGCACGAAAGGGGAGAGGAGGTCGCTTTTTGATTGTAAGGGGGATGCACCGAGAAGTGTTTTATAAATTCATCTTAAAGGTCACATGTATAAGCAGAAAAAGTTCTTGAGGACAATATCATATTATTACAAGACTACTATTCGTGTAGGTACTCTTAAAAACAAAATGATATGTATTTTTTTCCTGGGTTCTTCAGCCTTGATAGAAAGAAACTAGGAGCTTAGATGTATTTTCTTGAAGGCGAGGTCTGTACAAATCCTTTTATGGAGCTTGTGTGCCTTAGCATGCTGTGTAAAGTCAGCTGGAGGTCATTACTGTTTTTATTAGGTGATTATATTATAAATATGAGCGGGACCTCAATCATAAGCAGATTCTTTATGTGTATTTCTGAACATTCTGGCTCCAAAGTGCTAAATTCCAAATTGGAATATTGATTGTCTGATGCCTGACTTATAGCCTTTCTCAAATCTTGAACTAGGCCTTAGGGCCCGTGTGTCTTTCTGGAGTTCAGTTCTTCTTGTAATCGGGAGATGTAAGGTCTTAATGAGTGGGGCCGCACAAGATGGGAAACTAAAAGCAGAGCCAGGCACTCTTACTCCCTTTCTGAATTGTGTGGGATTAAGCACATCATTTTATAGCATCTATACAGAAATCGTCAACATTGTAAATGTTCTTGAGTTTCCTCTCTGGTAAGGCAAATATGAATGCCTTCCTATGAATGTTTATGATTTCCTTTCAAATCTAATTGAATGGGTTTTCTTCAGTTCTTTAGATATATTTTAAATTAACCACAGGCCCCTCTCCTAAATTTTCTAACTCCACAAATTCCCCAGAGTTTTAAAGTTTGACCCCAATACTTTTAGAATGGTTAAACTTACCTTAAGCAGGATTTCTTAGTCTCAACACTGTTGATATTTTGTGCCAGATAACTCCTTGTCGTGGGGGCTGTTCTGTGCATTGTAGGATGTTTAGCACATCCCTGTCCCCTACCAGTAGTGATAACCAGAAATGTCTCCAAACATTGTACTCTGTGTGTGTGTGTGTGTAAAATTGCTCCTGTGTGTAAAGTTGAGAACCACTGACTCTAAATGATGTCAGTCCCCATAAAGAAGCCAAATATGGAATGAAGTGAATCTCTGATAGTATTAAACAAGAAGCAGATGCAAATCCTAGCATTAAAAATACTTGTTCAGGGGAACCAGCTGTGGCTCACTTGGTAGGGCTCTGGTTTACCACATGGGAGGCCCCGGGTTTGGTTCCCAGGGCTTCCTGGAGAAGGCAGGCTGCCGCATGGTGAGCTGACTCAGCGGGATGCCGCAGCAGGGGGAGACAAGCAGACAGAAAAACGCAAAGGAAATGAACACAGCAAGCACAAGCAGCAAGGCGGGGATATATAAATAAATAAAAATAAATCTTTAAAAAAAATGCTTGTTCATATACTGACTTCCTTCTCTAGACTGAGTCCTTAAAGACAAGTCTGTGAATTCATCTTCACTGTATTTCCATGGCCTTGCTAATAATAGGTCCTTTGTAAATATTTGTTAGATGAATAAGAGAAACCATTACTCATCACCAGATATGTCCATAAATGTATTTTTATTTACTGAGAGTCTTTATTATTCTTTTTAAACCTGGTACCTGAATGGCAAATGGCATATAGCAGATACTCAATTAATGTTGGTTAAATGGCTGACACATAAAAATGCACTGAAATGTTGAATTAACAGAATGTCCATGATCAGATGCCACCCAAGATATGTTTTATTTTTGGGGGGTGTGGGGGGGTGGGATGATTGCAATAGTCTGTGCTGTTGGATGCGGATGTGGGATATTCCACAAATGGGTATACTCAAAGAAGTTCATTTACTTTGCCTTCTTTGAACTTCACAGTTGATGTCTGGGTCAAAGGCCTGTCAAGTCTTTTAAAATCTGCACTGGTGAGAGGGAGAACATTCTGGTTCATTGGGGCCTAAATTATTTTATTTTATGTTCCTAGATCATCATAGCGGCACATAGAGCTGCTGCTTATTTCCAGAAGTCCCCTACCTGCCCCCATTGGAGCTAAGTCCAGCCTTAATATGATGGCTCTATTTTGAAGGCCTTAATTTAAAGTTATAGAAAAGTCAAAGTCTAACAGCCTTCTCAAGATTTGCGCTGAAATGACACAAAAGTTTAGTGTTATTGGTAGGTATTTGAAATCAGTTTTTAAACTTTAGATTTAAATTCATTCTCTAGGCTTGGATCACTACAATGGGGTGAATTTTAAAACGACTGTAAAAAACATTTACAAGGTACAGTGGATTTCTAGGTCAGGACTCAAGGCTTGAGTTGGAAAGTGAAATTAAAAGGCACTTCAGTTAAAATTGGAAAGGGTGGTAGAAATGACCTGCTTCACCCCTCATTTTACAGGTGAGGGGACTGTAAGACATTGGGAGATAATTGATTTGTCCAAGATCACAATTGGTTTTTGTTGTTTGTTTGTTTGTTTTGGCTTTTAAATCTCATTTCCCTCACTCTCTTTCTCTTTCCTAATAAAAGTAGACATCACGTGTACATGCATAAACAGTGGTTTTCCTGGAGTGTTAAAACACTGGACCTAGATATGGTACCTTAGAGATACTCAAGTGCTGCAGCTGTTTTCTTTAAGTGTAAACAAAGGCCCAGAGAAGCAGAGTTGTGCTGTTGAAAAAAAATGAAAAAGCCAAAAACTGGCAACACTGCAACTTGAATCCAGGTGTCCTCCCTGTTCAGTTATCCTGTCCCTGGATATGCAGTTTTCTGGGTATTTTATTTTGCTCCCTTCTTGTTGCAACCATTCACTCATTAGCAAAGATTTCCCCAGCAGCTACTATATGTTGGGAACCAAGACACAAAAGTCAGCGAGACGTGCTCCCTGCCCTCAGAGCTGGGATTTTGCTGACGATGCCCACAGAGCATAGTATCAGAGCTCAGAAGGCGGTGGTAGGGAGGGTGGGTGTGGGTTGTCACTGAAGCTTCCTGTTGGAGGTGACACCTGGGAACGTGATGGCCATTCCAGGCAGACTGTCAGTCATCACACAGGCTGAGAGGAAGCCCTGAGCCAGGAAGGAGGCCTGGGAAGGGAGCTGACAGAGCCATGGAAGAACACAGGCCTTCCCTGAGGGCCGTGCTCCGTGACTTCCTACCTGGGTGAGCGTAGTTAAGTCACTCCCAACTCTTTTCCTTGTTCTGGATGGTCATTATAGCAACACTTACTTAAATTATCCTCACATATACCCTTTTCTGAGCTCTAGGTCCCTGGTCGTGTTAAGGGCTTGAATGGTAATCTTGACCACATGAGGTCCCCCCATGTCTCTAAAGGGGTTTCCTGTTGGGCTGGAGGTAGAGCCTTGATTTCATCTCAAGCCCAAGTCCAAAACCTCAACCTTGGAACCACCACTCTGTGCTTCCTCCTTATAAGACTATCCTAAGCGTTCCATGAACTTGAAATAATTACAGAAATAAATACACTAAATGAATGTTATCTTACGTCCACTTTGTAGACCTGAGCATGGGGACAGATGTGCACATTACTCACGTTTCTTATCCTCTACTTTTCTTTTTGGAAATGGAATGTGTGTGTGTACCCTTTTCATGGGAGATAGGTAAAATAGGAAAAGAAAAATGTTAATTAAGAATATCGAGTGATTAGACCCTAGAAGGAAAGAACATATTTTTATGGCTTTTTAATTCCTTCTTAGATAATCCTTTGAGTTGATAGCCTCTTAATCAGAGACAGGGTTGGTTCCCTTTCCCATCGCTCCCTCACCCCCTGGTTAGTTTTTTACTCTCATTACGCTCTTGCTGTTTGCCAGCTATTATGATAAATCTGAACAGCATCCATAGCAGGAACAAAGAAACCAAGACTTTTCTAGCTAAGGGAAGAGTCAACGTACAACCCACGTGTGTCTAGCTCCAAAGTCCCATCTTTCATCATAAAGCAATGTTGTCTGTCTTTTGATGTAATTCTTTTGGACATTTCTTGGTACCAGGAGGAAGCAAATATAAGTTTACTTATCTGGAGTTCTCAGCAACATCCTTTCAGTCCACACCCACCCGTCTCCACACCTTGATATTTGGCCTTTTTGCTAGTTCTGGGAGGTGAGAAGTGGAACTGCCTCTCTGGGAAGTTTACCCATATTGCATGGCATGACGGGTAGATTTGAACCTATGTGGTTTCGTTACATAGCTCCTAATTTTGGAGCATTTACTGTTTCATTGATTTGATTCTCATGGCAGTCCGCTGAGGCAGATGTTACTGTCTTCATTTTACAAATGAGGCGATGGAAATGGGCAAATATAGGAAGGATACCGTCCTCCTATCTTTGAATCACTGGTGGGTCCCTGGAAACGTGTGTTCCTCAGGTCCCCAAACATATAAGACACCAAGCTCTGATTTGAAACAGTCTTCCTGACTCCAAAGCTCATGCTTTCTCCAGTGCATTGTTTTGCGTGACCTTCATGGAGTCATTTTGTGTTCCTGGGCCTCATTTCCCCCATCTCCTGAGAGATGATCAGAACAGCTTAGGGACTGAGAACACAGACTGTGCAGCTGACTGCCCGGTTCCATCTCAGCTCTGTCACTCACCCGCTGTATGACACTGCGCACGTTCCTCAGTCATTTCGAGCCTTGTTTTTAAGATGAGCATAACAGTACCAACCTTCTGAGGAATGAGGAAATAAGTTAATTTATGTAAGTTTAATGCTTAGAACAATGTCTGGCATGCAATAAGCTTTATAGGTATTAGCTATTATAATTAGTACGAGCTTTTCCCATTTACAGACATTTAATAAGTTCCTGCTATGTGCCAAACACTGCACTGGATTCTTGATGTCCCTTTCAGCTCTGACATGCAGTGATGGATGTAAACAGCCAAACCGTCCATCTCTGGGGGAAGCATTCTGGTTAGCTTCAGGGGACTTACTCTCCGCTTACAGATAGTTATGTGTAAAATGAAAAATGCATTTAGCTGTTACTTTCTTTTACCCATCTTGTTCATGTAGGTGGATTATATTTTACTACCTAATTGAGAGTAATGAAAAAAAAAAATGGAAAGAAGCACATTTGTAGCTTTTGTGTGGGTTGAAATTTCCTGAGATGGAAAACAAACTCATAAACAGCAAATATAATAGCAACATTTAAATTGAAAATCCATGGGTATCAGAAAATGGGGGAATGCCATTTTGCCGTTTTAGTCTGGGAAATGCAAGGAGTCAACATATTTATAATACTATCCTTGGCAAAAGCTGATCCTGCCAAGAGCAGGACACATTTGGGTACATTATATTCAGACCACCATGTTTGCATAGTCCTATCTTTCTTTACACCTTTCCACTGCTGTTCATATCAGGAAACAAAGTCCCCGACCTCATTCAAATCAGATTGAATTGGATAAATTGGTCAAGCTTAGTATATTTTCTCTCTTTTGGAACTAGCATGTAAATTCCAGTTTCTCCTCTCCTGCAGCTTACAGGAATTAGCAAGGCACACTGGAAGCAACCTGGACTTTGGGGTCTGATTATCTACTTCTGCCCTTATCATTATAATTTTCTAGACAACTTTGAGCAGGACACATTGCCCTTCTGATATGCTTTCCTTCTCTGTAGCATAGGGAAGTAATTATACTTGTCCTGTTTACCAAAAGTCTGGTACGGTGGAAAGTGCATGAGATTTACAGTCAGAGACTCCAGCTGAATGGTGGTCCCACTTCTTTCCTTAACTGCTCAGAACCATAGTTTCCTCATCTGCAAAATATTGTGTCACCAAGCTGTTGTGGGGTTTAAATGATACAGCATGTGTTCTGTTAGAATGCACTAGTCCTTTTTTTTAAAAAAAAATATTGGGGCCCTTTAGATTATTTTTTTTAGGAGGTAGTGGGGATTGAGCCCAGAACCTCATACATGGGAAGCAGGCACTCAACCACTGAGCTACATCTGCTCTCTAGATTATTTTTTCTAGTATAATCCATTTTTAAGTTGTGAGATGTAGGAGATGTACAAAAGAGTCTGTGACAACAATGTGCCCAGTTTAAAGAATAATAATAAAATAAAAACTCAGGTGTCCACCCCTTGGGCCAAGAAATAGAATGCCATGAGTCTCTGGAAGTCTCTTAAGGCCCCTCTCTGATAACATCTTCTTCCCTCTCTGGTCCCTCAAAGGTCAGTTCTAGCCTGAATTTTGCATTAATCATTTCCTTCATTTCATTCCATATGCATCTGTAAATATTATTTAATTTCGTTTTGCTTTCTTTTGAACGTCACATAAAGAGAATGATATGTCAGGTAGTCTTCTGACTGCTTTTTCTCATGATATTGATGCTATAGATACATTTCATTAATTTTCACTGCTGTCTAGTATTCCATTCTAAGAATATATCTTTATCTGATCCCTAATGGGGGACATTTGGCTAGTTCCCAGTTTTTTGCTATTATGAAAGATGATGCTATAAATATTCTTCCATCCCTTAGAATCTTAAGTTGAAAAAGGCTTTTGCATCATTTAGTCTGCTCTCTTGCCTTAGCCTGGTTGTTTTCCATGTAAGACAGATGAGACTTAAGAGGACAGTGCAATTCCTAAGATTTCTCAACTAATGAATGACGGCATGGGCCAGAAATCCAGGTCTCTTATCCCAATTTGGCTCATCTCTTTGACTAGACCACATGTCTGATAGCTTGCCTTTTTATTTTAATAATTTCCCATGCTGGCGATATTATAGTTTTGGAACCTTCATTTGGGCTGGCTCTTCAATATGCTGCTAGAAATGTGCTTGATACTTGCTGTGAGATGGTTTTCTCCCCATCCCCAACATTGGAGAGTGATGGCTTCTCTTGGGCAGTGTCCCATTAAGACTGGCTCTGGAGGTACCCCGTGGCTTGGAACTTGTCAATAAGCTTCTAGTCCTTCAGCAGTGAGCACCTAAAACACATATTTCAGCCAGGGAGGAAATCAAAATAGACCTGCAGTGGCCAAGGGGGGAACTGCTAAGGAAAAAGGATCTGAATCCTTACAAGACACTTTCTTAGGAAACGTCCCTTTACTATAAATAGGAATATTCAATTTTAGACCTTAAAAACAAACAAACAAAAAAACCTCCCTAGGACTGAAATTAGATTTGAGGCCAATGGAATGAATATAAGATGGGGTGATTCTATGCTGTGCCGGGACTCGTCTGAACATTCTGAGCAGCTGGTGCAGTGGAATAGCTGAGCTACAAACAAATACCAGCTGATTTTAGCACTTCTTATTTCTAGATGTCCTGGTTTGTTAACTACACTGTTTGGCTCACTTGTAGGTTCTCTTCCTGAAGCCCCTCAGCACTTTTCTCCAGCTCTGCCCCTGACAAGCTGTGTGACCTTGGGCAAGCCACTCCTCTTCCCGGGCCTCAGTGCCCTGCATCCTGAAATGGGAGTGGTAGCTAATATTTATTCAGAACTTGTAATGTGCCAGGCACTGTGCCAAGCACTTTGCATAGCTCACCTCAGGTAGTCTTCACAACTCTATGAATAAGAACTACTTTGTCCCCACTTTGCTGGGAGGAAGTTGAGGCACACTTGTTCCACTTCATCTCCATTAAACAGGGATTTGGAAACTTGTTCAGGCTGCTGTCCCTCATACTTTGCAATTAGGAGCTATTCTATATTAGGGTTGTCCCTTCTCCCACACTCCCCTTTCACCACTGAGATATGCCCATTACATCATCCATCAGCCGTGAAACCTCAGAGAAGCATACGGCTAGGATTCTGAATTCTTGACATGCATTTGTCGAGAGAGTGCCCACAGTTTCTGTCACTCTCCGAGGGGTCTGTAATCACCAAAAGTTTATGAACCACCGACTTAGATGATAAAGTCACTAAAATAACAAACCAATTCAACTAACCATTTGAAAACAAGGAAATGGGTATATTTTGCTTATGGATGAATAAACTTTCAAAAGCTTTGACTGGTTGCTTTTTAATAATCTGACAAAATATTTTGGAGTTGTGAAATT
This sequence comes from Chaetophractus vellerosus, assembly GCA_004027955.1. NCBI lineage: Eukaryota > Metazoa > Chordata > Mammalia > Cingulata > Chlamyphoridae > Chaetophractus > Chaetophractus vellerosus. Next base: position 3,954 of record PVKH010018056.1, on the reverse strand, counting down.
ATAATGGGAATTCATTGTAAGGACTTCACCTAAGAATGAAAAGTTATAACCTATCTAGTGAGTTGTGCCATAGGTAGTCCAATATTTCAAATATCTTTTCACTGAAAGATTTCAGAGGAGTTGAAAACAATTTTGCTATTGCTTATTCAAAGATGGTGACAGAAGCTTTAAGGGTAAAGATAAAGGATTTTGTGTGTGTGTGTGTGTGTGTGCTTGTGTGAACATGTATATATTACATATTTAAATATTAAAAATAAAGTTTGATGTTTTGTAGTTGATGTCATTGAGAAGGTATAATAGCACCCCCCTCTTAGTAAATAGCAGAAAGTTTTTATATTCAGTATATAGTAATTGAATAATTATAATAATAAATACTGATAATGTTTATGTTTGTTGAGCACATGTTATGTGTCAGGCTCTTTTAAGCACTCATCATGGATTAACTAATATAAATATCAGAACTGCTTTTTTTAAGTAGGTACAGTATTAACGTTGGCCATTTTACCAATGAGAAAATTGAGGTAACAAAGAGCTTGAGGACTTGCTCAAGGTACGTACGAGAGCTAGGCTGGAATATGTCTAATTAATTGCAATGACAGATAACTTACATGGAACAAATTGCATTCATGTTTTGGCATGACCTTCACTGTAATTGCTTAACTCTTGGAGAATTTGGCCTCTTCCCAGAAGGTCCAAGTTGAAGGAATCAAACATTAAGTGCCCCATATGGCACAAGTATCTTTACATATGTTACTGGTTCTGCAGTGCTATCCCAGTCAGATATTTATCATGACATTTTTCTGATTGTTATTATCCGTTTGACTTCTCCCTTAGACTATGAGCTATTCGTTTATCTGTGCATTGGTGATCTTTTGCTATGGTAACAGGCCATCCCTAAATTTCAGTAGTTCAGTAGTTCTGTAGGTTGGCTGTTCTATTCCAAGAGTCTTTTTGTTCCTGGAGCCCTAGCAGAGGACAGAAATATCAAAAATCAAAAAACTGAATGAGCACCACAAGTGCATTTAAAGCCTCTGCTTGGTTGTGGTGTCCATTCACATTCAGCTGGCTAAAGCAAGTCAAATGGCCAAGCCTGACAATGGGGCAGGGAACATTTCTCCATCTACCTTGAGACACTGGCAGTCGCATGGCAAAGGGCATAGAGGAATAATCCTCTCATGGGGAAGGACAAAGATAGTTGGGGGCAATAATACATGGTTCTTCCACGTGGTTGTTCCTAGAATTCCATTTTTATTCAAGAGGAAACCAAAGCCTAGAGGTGTTACACACATACAGGGTCACATAATTAAGATTTGGACTCGTTTATCTGATTTCACACCCATGTTCTTTCCCCATCTGGTTTCCAGATTCATCTCTTTCTGCTCTAAAACATGTACTCTCTGCTTGGGACATACTGAGTTTTAGGTCATTCACCAAGACAATGTTTGCCTTCACATAACTTTGACTTAGTATATGATGTTACATCTGTAATTGCATTTCCCTTTTTCTATACTGGTAAATGTTCCCTTTTCCCCCTGAAAACTTAGGGAATCTGAAGGCATGATTCATTCCTCATGGGCTGGTTGGGAGCCCTTCCTCAGTGCTCCATGATCTCTGTTCCCCTAGAGCTGATCACTTTGCATTTCAGTGGTTGCAAACTTCTAGATTGAGAGTTTCTGGAAAGGAACAGGGGCTGTTTTACCTATGGGTCTCTCCAAAATAATTAGCACATAGACGGTACTATAAATGTGCTTGGAAATAGTGAATAAATGAGGTTTTCCTATATAAGAATAAGACTTGTCATCATAGGGTCAGTAATCTCTCAATTCATGTACATGTTAAGTCAGTTGGATATAAATCATTCCAGAACAAAGGGCCTGGGAAATCGGGCCACAGTCATGACTTACATTTATTCTGTCTATGGCTTGTTCTTATTTCTTATAAAACTCAGCAATTTTTGTACAATGTATTTCCAAAGTGATTTTTATCCCTCCATTTTCTAGTCTAAAATAGGCTCCAATTATTCTCTTTAATTAAGTGGTTTTATTTTATTAATTGTTTTTAACTTACTGAATTCCCTAGAGACCCTTTACATGTTTCCAAATGAAGGCAGGAAGAAAAGCGCATTAATTATACACACAAACTCCTTTTGGCGAATTAAACGTGATGCACAGTGAACATGAAGTGGCTCGCCCTCCTGAGCTATCAATCTTGTCATTAGTGATGGCTTGTATTAGTGGTATTGACATGGGCTTATCCAAATTGGATTCTGCAAAGAGTCATTTTAATTTTGCACCAATGTAAGAAGACAAAGTAGTTTGATGTGCAGTTTTTTTTTAACCCTCTCTTTTGCTGCGCGACTACTACTTTTCTGATTGTCATAATATCTAATATTTAGTAGTGCCTCTGCATCTGTAAATCATTGGACCATACATTGCCTTATCAAACTATGACCATCATCAGAGGATAGGTGAATTTTTCGGGAGAAGAAATTTAGTCTCTGGGGTTAAAGGTTAGCCCCAAATCATACAACCAGAAAAGGCAGAGCTTTTTTAGTTACCCCAATTTTTTTCAACATTTCTCTGCTCAGGCCTAGGGTTTAGGTTGGGTCTAAACCCCTTTCGTAAAACAAAAGGAAATTTTAATGTGTTCAAGTTACATTTCCAACTCAATAAGCATTGCTTGGTGAATCAGTCAGGTCCTCTAGGGAAACAGAATTGAAAGGATACACACACACACACACACACACACACACACATACAGTGCATGCTTGACCAAACAACTGGACACCATAACCTGGCCAAGGTGACACATGAACTTAACTGTCCCTCTTGGGCACCTAAAATTTGCCAGGATGTCTCAATGATAAAATTACTATTTTTTGAGCACGTACTATGTGTTCTGTTCTAAGGACTAAGCACTATTCTAAGTACTTTACGGGGTTAATTCAGTTAATCTGTTCAGTGACCCGATGGATAAGGTCATTATTGTTCCCAGTTTACAGGTGAGGGGCAGAGAGGTTAAGTAACTGTTAGAAGGTGGCAGTTTTGGGATTCAGATCCAGGGGTTGGATGTGTGATCCTACGCTCTTAATCACTACATTGCACTGCTTCTCCAGGAGTGGTTTCCTCCTCTTAAGAAGAAGGAGGCAGTCAGAGAATTTCAAAGCAATATTATAAATGGATGTGGAGTGTATATGATGGTGTCAGGAAAGTGGTCATCAGCTCTCCCAGAAAGCATGGGCACATGACTCTAAGACCCTCACCTTAACATTTGGCTGTAGCTGAGCTCTGACACTGTGAGTTGCATTGTTTGAAAAGCACATTGCACTTCCAAAACTTCTCTCTCTCTGAAAAGAGCTTATTGTGCTACTTGGGCAAAGTCTAGGGAAATTACTTACCTTCTGAAGCAAAGTGAAAATCCACTGGGTTTGTGGTACAGATTCTATGAATCAGGAGCCATTCATTGAGCCCCTCGTACATGTTGGATGATACAGACCCCATCCTTGTCCTCCAGGAGCTTTCCAGCTAGTGGTAATAACTGTGACATCAACAAACACATAAAACAGTAGTTGGAGTTTATTGAGGACTTACCCTATGCCAGTTGCTGTACTTTGTTACATAAATTTTCATTGTAACTATTTTTGAAGTTGGCATTTTTACCTGCTTTCTACAGGTAAGGGAATTGAGATGGAGCAAGCTTTTGTGACCTGTCCACTTTAAAGGCAGGGCCTTTTCTCTGATAAATAAAATGCTGAACTGATAGAGTTTTTACTATCTTTGAAAGACTGTATTCATTCAACAGTATTCATTGAATATCTGCTATGTGCCAGATACTGTTCTACTTGCAGGGGATACAACAGTGAACAATAACAAGAACAAGAACAACAACAAATTCCCTGCTCTCATGGAGCTTACATTTCAGTGGAGGCTGATAGACAATACATAAAATTAATAA
>PVKH010018055.1:0-15236 GCA_004027955.1 Chaetophractus vellerosus | reverse complement strand
CTTCAAACCGTCACAATAGTTTAATCTATAATGACAAAAAGCAGATGTGTAGCTGCCTGAGGATGGGGGGAAGGAACCTAAGAAATATTTAAGGGTGATGAATATGTTCATTATCTTGATTGTGGTGAGGGTTTCACCGGTATGCATACATATGTGTGTGTATCTGTATCTATATATGTCAAACCTCTTCAGATTGTACACGTTTGATTTGTTTTGGGGGCTCTTAAAGCATATTTATGTTCTGTATTTATGTTTAAGTAATGAAGTAATTTGTGCCAAGGGTAGACTTTAAAAGGAAGTGAAAGCTGGCGTGGCTTAGTGTGAGTGGCAGGTGGGATTGGAGCCCCCGACCCCTGGGCAGAGCAGAGCCCGACACTGGGGGCCCCCTGTGTGGGTGGGGGACTTAGCCGCTCACAGCAGCCCCACTGGTGGTGAGGAAACCAGAGAGGGGCAGAGCGCAGGTCTCGCGGTATCTGGGGTCTGTTCCTCCCGGCACCTGCGGTCGGGTGGAATTTGGAAGGCAGGCGCCTGCGGAGCTTTGGGCCCTGCCGGTGGCTGTGCCAAGTGGGATTTCCTAGGAAGGACAGGGTGGCTGCCATTACATGTAAATCTTGGCTTAGAGTCTACCAAACTGTGAAACTAAAACCTCCTCCACTAAGCGTTTTTAGATTCTTACCTGTAGAAGAATAATACCTGATTATTTATTCACGCTGGCTTTATTCAGTGAGGTTTCAGCAGTGTTGAGCGTATGCTAACCGCTGCTTCATGGAAACGTGTGCCTTTAAAACTTAGAAAATTTAAATATATTTAAGAAGTTGCTCCTTTTTACTTTTTCTACTTTTTCTTACTTTTTTCTATTTTTGTTTGTTTGTTTGCTTATTTTTTCTGGGTGTGAGGGCAGGGAATTTCAGCAAATTTATTTTTATGCAATCTGTTTTTCTGTGTTGAGATTGGAAGGACTTATAGTTGTCACTGACCTGCTGTGTTTTACTCCTTTCTGACCAAACAATGCTAACTTTTGTACAGCTTGATCTGATGAATTATTTTAAAATACTTTTCTCTCATATAAACTGTGTGTGTGTGTGTGTGTGTGTGTGTGTGTGTGTGTAAATTTGGTGGAGTTACCTTACAGGGGTTGTATGTTTAAGAAGAGAAAAAAGGGACAATTTTTACAATGTGTCTAATGTATATTTTAATAATTATTAACATAATCCTCTTGAGCTGCTCCATGGGCCCAGCCTCTTGGGGCTTCATGCTTAAACGGTTCTCTCTCTTACAAGACAAGATCAAACATGGCAGATTCTTTGCCCTGTATCTGAGTCTCCTTGGCTCCCTTTATATCAGAACCAGTAAGAGGGTGGAGACTCAACATGAATGAATCACATCCAACTGATATAATTTAGTCAAATGGGTCTCACACCCATATGAATGGATTAGTTTAAAAAATAATATTGGGAGTGGATGTAGCTCAAGTGGTTGAGTGCCTACTACCCATGTATGACATCCTGGGTTCAATCCCCAGTACCTCCTAAAAAAAAAAACATAATATTTTCCTTTTAGGGATTCATAAGTTCAAACTGCCACAGACTGTATTTGCTTTCCTTTGTAAGCCAGGAATACCATCAGCAAGTGAAGTCTTGGAATAGACTATGGAGATGATGGGTCTTAGACTGGTGGTAGAAGCCTGTTTGAAGCCTATTTGAATAACTACATCCATCTTGCCTCTATAGTTAAGTGTTGCAAAGTGGAGATAGTTAGACAAATATGTTTGAGAACTATGGTAATAACCAAAATGGCCCAGCCCACAGTGATCTCTGAATATGGCAAATGTATTATTAGTACCTAGCACCGAAGGAGATGCGCCATGTAATTCATGGGCATAAAGAAAAGATGTCCATTTGTTCAAAGGGAACTGACAAGACTCATCATCAAAGAGACAGAGTTTCTTGATATTTCTAAAATATGAGTCAATTTAGAGAAAAGGTGGTTTGAATAACCTTGGGAAAGTAGTCAGGAACAACGTTGCATGAATATTCTGTAAACCTTTTATGTGGCTTTCTCCAAAGTGACCTGTAACTATTTCCTAAGGTAATTGTGCTTGAAGAAAAGTCAAGACACTGACATTCAGTGATGTTCACTGGTTCTGAACTAACACTATATCCGGGTCTTAAATTTCACTGTGGTTTACATGGTTTATGGGGTTCGGGTGGTAATGGTATTTGGCCCACGTCTCCCTCACAGTGTCAAGTTGTTATATTTCATTCTGAGGTTATTACCCCAATTTCTAATGTATGGCTGGAATAAATATAATCAGTAACTGACAGAGTATCTACATTGACTCTTTGACTTATAAAATGGTAGGGCCAACCAAGTAGAAACATCTGTGTAAACCAAAATCAAGACTGCAGATCGGAGCCAACATCAAAGACCTGAAAAAGCTGCAGTATAGGTGATTCTGTTCATATGCAGAATTTAATCACTCTGGAACTTGCTATTTTATAGTAACCAAGAACACAAAACAATTCCATTTAATTGTCAGCTGAAACTACTGCCTATTTATTTCAGATTTCCTAGCATAGTAACCAAATTTTTAAAAAAGGTGATTGTGTTGGCTGTGTGGTGAATCTTGCTTATTAAGGGGATGTAGACTTTCTGTTACACAATCTGGGAAGAAAGAATCACAGATAAACCCAGCAGATAGTTTGCAATGCCTTCTAGTATTGCCGCCATGTGTTGGAAAAGTGAATGGATAGTAAGAGCATCCCAGTAAATGTAAAATAACCAAGACCCCTCTTAGAAAATCCAGTTTGAGCCACTCTCCCAGGTAAATAACATTGACCAACTGAGATACTAGCTAAGCACCAAGTGAACATGAAATGTTTATTGAAAAAAATACAGTCACAATACTATGGCTTTTTAATCCGTTGCATAAATATACAATGTGCTATCTATTTATCTACCCATTCATCATCTATCTACATATATTTATAATTGTTCCATTATTTTATCTCAACTTATTCTATTTTATATAGGGTTTACTTGGTGTAGATGAACTTATAATTTAGTACATAAGTTATAAAAATATAGAGACAAGATTATGATGGGTCTAGAAGAGGGATGGATATCACTCAAATATCTTGGACTGGTGGATTCAGTAACTAATTTGAATTCTTTGTGGGTAAAAGTGATTGCTTTTTTTTTTAAAGATTTATTTTTTATTTATTACATATCCCCCCCTTTCTGCTTGTTCTTGCTGTGTTCATTTTTGTGTTCTTCTGTGTCTGCTTATCTGCCCCCGCTGCGGTGACCCGCCGAGTCAGCTCACCGTGCGGCGGCCGCCTGCTCAGGGTGGCTTGCCCTGCCCACGGTGGCTTGCCTTCTCAAGGTGGTCTGCCCACTCGAGGAGGCCCCGGGAACCAATCCTGGGGCCTCCTATGTGGTAAACCAGCGCCCTACCAATTGGGCTACAGCCGGCCCCCCAAAGTGATTGCTTTTTATTTACAGGAAGAATAGTTGTGTTCTTTCATTTGAGTGCATACTGTTATTTGGAATTTTAAATAGGGATGAAGGGTGCATATTAATATTGTGCAGCCAATATTAAGAGCTAGGATCGATGATTCTTCATTTTTTGCAGTGGTCTAACATCTTTAAACATGCACTCTATATTTGAAAGTAATCCTCACCTTGAGCCTTGCCTGGCTAAGTTAGGATCCATCAAATTTGCTACCTTGTGGCTTAGATGCAGGGTCGTGAGGCACATTCTGCTAATAAGATATACTTAAATAAGACTTGGAGGTGAGAAAAATGAAATAATGAGAGGTAACTTATCTTTGAAATTGTGCTGATAACATATCTGATCCTTTGTAGAAGGGAGATATAATACTTCTCTTCATTCCTAAGCTCTATGGTTGGCCAAGTGAAAATGATTAGGGGTTTTCTACAGAGAAACCTAACCGTGATATTGACTGTTGTTTTTCCCTGTATAAGCCTTCAGGATTTGGCACTGCTTCTCATGTAGGTTCTATGAGCAAATTAGAATCTTCCAATAAATTGCTTTTCTGCTTGTGGATTCAATTGTTTTCATTTAAGCTGACCAGTAGTATGGGTATCATCTGTTAACACTAAAATTTACTTTACTCTAAAATGATTATATTCCCCTTGAAACTAAGTCATCCTCATGAATTTAGCAGATCTAGTAACACTGGGAAAAGGGTAGAAAGACAGGATTTTAATTTTAAAATTCAACATCAACCTCATCTCCTTTTCTATCCCTCTATAGAGGTTGATACAACATAAAGATTCCATTCCTCCCCCCAGCCCCTCCCCAAAAGTAAGAGGACTATATCAGAATCATTTAGAGAATTGTTCCAAATTATATTTATCCAATGGTATCCAAAAATTCCACCCATAGTTGTGAATTAGTATTGGGTGGGTAGGCAGAAGACTGTAATACAACATAGAACAACTTCTCAGGTTAAATAATATAATGGTTACCAATTGCATTCCAATTCCAGACTTTGATTCCAATACCAGTGCAGCTACTTATGTGTATTCTTGTACAATTTCCTTAAAATATCTGGCAACATCTTCATCTGTCCAATGATGGCAATAATATCTACCTCATATGATTATTTTCAATATGCATAATTATGAAAGCCAGCCTAATGCCTGATACCTAGAAGGAATTTGATAGACACCTTTTCCCTTTCTCTCCCTTTGCTCTTCCTTTCCTTCGTTCTAACGCCAACATCCTTCTTCAAAACCTCATTAATTCTTACTTAGACTATTGCAACAGGCTCTTGTTTTTTTTTTTCTTTTCAGTTTCTTTTCACCATTCAAACCATTATGTCTGCTGTCGAAAGGGATATTTAGCTCACAGTGCAGATGGAATCATATTTCTCCTAGTTAATATTTCTCCATTGTCTCATAAGTAATAGTTAAACTTTTCTCTTTGTAATTCTATGATCTCCAAAATACACCTTCATTTTAAATTTCCAGGTGCTTCTCTCATGATTTCTCTACACATGCCTTAAGTTCAAATCCAACTCTACTCCTTTGATTTGTCAAAAATGCCTCCAAAATTGTCCATTTTACTCCCTTCTTTGCTTTTCTCATTTACAAGTGCCTTTCTCATTTACAACTTTATCTGCTACAGAGTCCATTCATTATCAAATGGATGCTTTCAGGAAGCTTTTCCTATATATTCAAATCCAGTGATTTCTGGCCTTATTCTGCCTTGGTGTCTCCAGTTTTGATTGTCTTATCCATTGCCCTGCTTATTTCACTTTTGCTTTTTGCTCACAGTCTGACATTATATCCTTACAACCATGGACTTTCAGGATTGGAAAGGAATTTTAAATTATCCAATTTTATTCCAAAGTAAACAATCTTTTAAAATATTGCATATTGATGTGAGTGAAGAGCTATTACTTCATACTGTGTATGAAGGCTACCTCTGCAGTTATTCTGAGAAGTGTGTCTGTATATATTCAACTGCATATATCAACATTTTCATTAAAATTATATCAAAAACACAATTAGATCTCATGTTAATTTTACAGCCAATTAAATTGATAGACTTATTTTGCAAATATAAGATCATCAATTTATTGGGTACCTGAAAAATTGTTCTGTTGGGTATAGGTGGAGGAATGAAAATTGTCCTTGTTAAATATCCACTTAATAGAATTATCAGAGTTTACTGAACCTGGAAACATTAAGACAATTTGGAAATCATTTAAAAATTAATAAACAAAACTTTTATGTAAGCAAAAAGTAAAACCAAATAAATATAAATAAATAAATGTATTTGCCTTACCTGTCTTGAACACTCATCATAAAATGTTGTACTATCCATGCCAATATATTGAACAATATAATGTAAATAGATTCCAAATGTTCATAAAGGTGATTGCTTTTTATAAGTTGGTACTATGGATGTTAGAATAAATCCTCAGTGTACTGTGCTAGGTATCTATTTATGAGGTTGAGGATGAAAATATTGCTGTGCTAGCTGGAAAGTATTCCAAATTTAACCCCTAAAATTTAGTTTACAGCTACCTGTAATGTTTTGGTTTCAAAAGTTTACTGAGTTTATGACCCCCAGGCTTCCACCATTTACTTTCTCTGCCTGGTCAACAACAATAAACTTCAGAACCTGCTATTATTTTTGAAGGGGACATGAAAACAAATACTTACATTTGAGTTGGCATCATTTCTACCCCTGATAAATTCCAGAGGCCCCTGGTTATTAGACCCTTTAGACCTTCCCAGGATTCCATTTTCTAGGCCAAATTGCAAAAGAAAATTCATAAAAATGGAAGTTCATAAAATAAATAACATTGTGCTGCCACGGTACAATGCGAAAAAAAGCGCTTGGCCAGCAGTCCAAACACAGGAATGAGCATTTTAAATATTGTGTATGTATTCACCCCATCAATTTCCGTTGAGGACAGCTGAGGGGCTGGGGAAACAAAGAAACAAACAAAAATACAGCAACTTCAGCAGAAATGCATGAAGCTAGATATTAAAAACATGTCTGAAAGACGGAAATGACTTTTAAAAGTGAACCTGAAGGGCTTTATGTGGGGATTTATTTAGCTAATATTTTAGAATATTTTAATTAAGAGGAAGTCGGCTCAAGGTTGAACTCTTCCCTAAGGATTCAAATTTGACACAGATAGCTCATCAAATTGACACTCTGATTCTTTAGCATAAATGAAAGCCTGCATATGTGTTTTAACTGTCATCTGATATTCCTTCTGGAAAAGTGCAATTAGGAGAGCAAAGTAGCATATTTAGTGCTTAAAGGTCTGCCATGTAAAAGAGTGACTTAATATTTCCCACATGGCTCTAGAGAACAGATATAGGGCCAATGAACTGCGCTGAAAGGGCATTCATGTTTGGTTTAATATAGAAGATATAACCTTGGAATTGCTCATTAACTGAAATAATGTGCCTTGCCAGGTCATAAGCTTCCTGTTAGAGAGATGTTTAATCTTTAAAATTTTAATATTTTTTAATTATGTGGGGACATTGTAGAGTTATTTTAAGTCAAAATGTCAAACTCTTAACAATTTTACTTTATTTTTCACAGGACTGGGCTAAATATGTGCAATTTAAATGGATGCTGCAAAACAATTTGAATTCATCAGCATCTGATATTCTTTTATTTGTAATACTAGGTTGATTATTTTTAATAGAATGTCCTTGCATTTATACTGAACACAAGAAGAAAATTTGGATGACATTAATTTATTTCTATTTATTAACTCATTTATAATTAGGACAAGATGGAAACTAATATGTTAAAGAAATTGCTTCCAAATGCTTAATAAGTTGTGATATTGTATATGTTCTCAATTGCCTTGTAACATGCTCACACACATATACACAACCATATAGCTTCTACAATTTTTCATGGAGATCTGGAAAAGGGGGCTAGAATAAGCTAAAAAGAATAAACTCAGTGGTAACGAAGAATTACTGAAGGTTATTTTCCATGTTTTTGTGTTTCAATAAGTCGTTATTCCCTTAGTGATCAATCTTTTCTTTAACTTGGTCATTCTTTGATATTTGATATCCCAGGAATGGATTCCATTTTTACATATAACTTCACAGAGTTGCATAACAGAATGATACATGTGATATGCCAGTGACCAATACATTTACTAAAAAGCCAGAACAAACTTTGATCAGAAGACAAAAAAAAAAAAGATGGTTAAGTATAGACAGACTTATTTGCCTCTGGGGTAATATTCTCATTGAAACAGCAAAACTCTCCTACAGTTGTATATATTTTGCCTTTGTCAAATTATTAATTTTGTGTGTTGAAATCACACTGATAGGAAGGTAAAATAATTGATATGTTAAGAGTCTTTTGGGTGAATCCAAATGAAGTCAAAAGCAGTGATTTTGATCTATTGAGCAGGGCATAATATTTAAGATTTGGGAAGATTAAGTCTCTTTGTGGCATCTCCATACTTTAGTCATTTGCAATCATTGTGGTTTTATAAAACATAAAACTTGATTTTTGCAATCTAATAGTGACTCATGTTTCTGACTAACAAATGTGGCAGACAATTTTTTGTGCAGGATTAAAACTAATGAAAGAGGCAAAGAATCCCTGGCTTTTGTTTTGCTTTTTTTCCTTTTTTTTTTTTTTTGGTGGTTGAATTGTTACAAACAATACAATATTTGTTTATTTGTTTCTTTATTTAACAAGAAGTTCTATAGCACCTACTGTGTGTCTGACACTGTTCAGTGTGCTTTTAAAATATACTGCAACTGATACTCCTAAAATCCCCATGTGGTAGGTATTATTTTTATTGTCATTTCACGGATGAGGAAACAAAGGTATAAAGTGGTTAACTAATTTACCCAAATTCAAAGTTAGTCGGTGGTGAAGTGGAGTTCAAATGCAGCCAGCTTGGATCCAGGATCTTAACCACTACACTCTCATTCTTCTATGATGTTTAAGCACAAATTGAATTTCATTGAAGCCTCGTAAATATCCAAAAGGATGTTTATTCACTACCGTTATCTGTAGAAATTTCAGACTACCTCAGAAGTTGAATGTACCTTATCTTGATGCCCCAATGTGTTGCACCGAAGAGATAAAAATCAATCACCTCAGTTTAAGTATAATGGATGGTGGTGATTATAACACAACATTGTGAATGTAATTAACATAACTGAATTATAGATTTAAATGTAGTTAAAAGGGGAAATTTTAGGTTATATATATGTATGTTACTAGAATAAAAATTACAAAAATATCCATGGAACTCTACAATACAAACAGTGAACCCTAAGTTAAACTATGGATTCTATTTAATAGTATAATTACAAAAATGTTCTTTCATCGATAGTAACTAGCATACCACACCAATTCAAGTTGTTAATAAAATAGTGGTATATGGGAACCCTGTATTTTATGCATGATTTTTCTGTAAACCCGTAACTCCTCCAATAAAAAAAAAATCTATCGACTTCTTCAAAGATTACTATGGAAAGCATCAAGCATATTGAAACAAAATGCCAAACTCTGAGGTGGAAAGAGAGGTCAGTGTTTGATTGAAAATATTCTTGGGGATTCACTTCCATAGGTTCTCAGGATTATCAATTCATTCTTTCCACCGAGACTATGGAGTACCTGTAGTGTGTATTTTTCCGATATTGCTGTGGGTGACAGCAAGAAGTAATTCTTGAAGAATTTACACACTGGTTAGGGAGACAGAATTTAAATGCTTGAAAAGTTAAATAATAATACAAGCAATGGAAAAATACAGAGTGATTTATTTTGAAATTTCATAACTTCCTCTTGATATATACAAATATGATCCTATACATTATATTCTGTGATATGATATTTGGATGCATTTATGGCATGACTTATGTTTGTATTAATTTCATCATGAACATAAAGATGAAATTCAAAGATCAGAACAACTTTTCTCTTCTGGGCAAATCCATTAATGTTATGTTATTGGGAAGTGCTCTGAGTACATAGATGCTGAAGATGTAACTTGAAATTAAATTACCAATATAGATAACCACTTTCAGTTATCAAATTTAGTTTGAGACACAGTTTATAATATACTCATTATCTGAGCTTAGAGTAAATTAAAGAGGAAGTGTAGGAATTCAGAGAAGTTAAAAGTACTTTTCATATATAGAGAGAAGCTAGAGATAAGCATTTCATTTTTAATTTTTTTTCTTAATTTATGTACTAAAAGTGTTCTACTGGATTTTTATCCAATAACATGCCTTAGTTATTGCATTATTTGCACCTCATAAATGAATAAGGTTGATTCAAGCTCTGTTGCTAATGCAAATATGAAAGGAGATATGGTTTGGCTTTCTCCAGATGCTTACAATATAAAAGAATGTAGGATAAATATAAACTAAACATGAATTACATATCTGTAATGACAGGAAGGGTTTGCAGGACACACAGTCCAGTGTGTATTTGGGCCATCCTTTCTTCCATGGAATATAATTTCACATGTTTTGGGGGGAAGGTATTTGTCAGTTCATCCCATGGTCACAGAAACCTAAAGAAAAGAAAGGAATCTAAATTAAAACAGAAGAGATTTTAGCTATGTATAAAGAAGAATTACTTAAGTGACAAAATACCAGGGAATTTCTGGAAAATTTCATTTTAGTTTTTCAAGATCATAGCAAAACATCTAGTCAGGAGACATGATATACTTATGAAGCTTAGAGGGGTTGAGAAGAGTGAACAAGAAAATCTATTCCTGACACTGAACATTTGATTATATGAAAATTAATGTCCACTGGCAGCACTCCTAGACTTGAACATTAAGTCATCAATATTTAATTAAAAAAATGGTGTATGTGATCATTAATTTTATGCATCAACTTGGCCAGGCTGTGTGTCTAGTTGGTTGGTCCAGCACTAGCCTACATGCTGCCGAATTTTGTAGATGTGATTAGCATTTGCAATCATTTGACTTTAAGTAAAGAAGATTACCCTCCACAATGTGGGTGGGCCTCATCCAATCAGTTGAAGGCTTTAAGCAAAAAACTGTGGTTTCCTGAAAAAGAAGAAATTGTGCTTTAAGACTGCAAAATAAAATCCTGCCTGAGTTTCCAACCTGCTGTCCTCCCCTATGGATTGCAGAGTTGCTGGCCCCTTCAATGGCATGAGCCAATTAGTTAAAGTAAATCTGTCTATCTACTCATATAGTATACATATACCCTGTTGATCCGGTTCCTCTGAAGAATCCTGACTGATGCAGTGAAACAACTGACAAATTATTCAAGTGAGTTTCTTCTGATCCCATCTGGTCCATAGATCATCACAAAGATAGATGCTCATTACTAAACTTAGCAAAATTCAAAGTCTCTCATATTTTCCAAGACCATGAATGAACTAAACTAGGGATTCAGTTGTCTTTGTAACATGTTTCTACTTTATTTTATCTCCCCTTAACTCAAAAAAGTCTAAAGGTCTTTTCATATGCTGGTTGAGCCCTGATTCTCAGAAGAGTTGCTGCCAACACCTGCTCTCCAGTTCATCGGACTCACCCAGGACAACTAACAAAATGATGATGATGGACAACCCCCATCCCAAAAAACAGTATCTACAACTGCAAGCAAAACAGTTCCTTCTATCTATCCTATAAGATGTAAGCCCCCTCTCAATCTAAGGCAGAGCAGGCATCGCCATCTCAAAATCCTCAAGGTTGAGGAATGAACAAACATAAGGGGGGAAATGCAGCCATGGACAAAGTAAACTATTAATATTATAGTAAGGGAAGAACATGTAACATTGATATAAAGATAGTGGTTACCAGAAGTTCTGAGGGGAGGAGGAGGGAAAAATGAGTGGAACGTAGGGCATTGGAATTAAGTGTAAACCACAATGTAAACTATAAATCTTAGTAGCAATGCTTCAATATTTACTCATGGATTGTAATAAATGTTCCACACTACTGTAAAATGTTATTAATATGGAAAGAGTTGGGAAGGGGATAGGTTGGGTATAAGGGAATCCTTTTTACTTTCTATGTAACTTTTTGGTAATCTAAAACCTCTTTAAAAATAAAGTTTATTATACACACAACACACACACACAAAGACTAAAACGAAATCTTAGTCAATCATCAACTTCACTATTCCACAAGTAAATCATGTTTAGATTGCCCTTTTACGTGCCTTTTCTGGCTTTTCTTCCACATTCAAGTACTCCTTATTGCCAATTCTAACTCTACCTATATTTTATGATATAGCCCATTCCACATCTCTTTCAAGACACTTTCCTAGATTGTTCTGACCTACAGGTATTTCTCCTTCATCAATTCCATTTTATAATATATTTTGCTGTACAAATTAGCATTTAATTTATACTATTTTACATTACTTAATAGTTCATCTATGTATATCTTGGCTCATCTTTGCATTGTTAAAGAGTTTGGCATCTTTCAAAAACAGACTTTAACATAGACTTGGCTTGTAATGTTAATGATGAGTAATATGGGGATATTAATTTAACATGTGAAAAACTAAGTGTCTTCATAAATACAATTTGGAAGACTGCCTCACATGGTTGATTAAATATATATGATTGTTTAATACCTGATATGTATTAGGCATTCTCCTCTATTTTATTTCTTCTTCTCTTCTATGTTTTCCCATTTTTCCCATTTCCCAAGATCTAAATAGTTTAAGGGATTTGGTTCCTCCCCACCCCTGACTCCTCCTGAGATAGCTCCCTCGTCTGTTTGCTCGTTGTATTTGCTTGTTGCCTGCTCATTGTTTTTGCTCAGTGTTTGCTCATTGTCTGCTCATTGCCTGTTTGTTTTTTTTTTCATTTAGGAGGCACTGGGAACCAAACCTGGGACCTCCCATGTGGGAGGCAGGCACTCAACTGCTTGAGCTGCATCTGCTCCCTGGGATTTGTTTTTAATCAACATGAGGAGACACTGCAAACTCGAGGCCTTGTCTTGTACCAGTCAGGTTCAGTCCTGAAAACAATCTACTCTAGTTGTTGCAATCAGAAAGGGATTTCATACAGGGCATTTGCTATACCAGTGTTAGAAATTAGAAAGACTGGAGAAACAAAAATAAAGCCACTGCTACCCTTAAACTTGCTACCAGCAGATGAATTAACAACTCCAGGCAGCTGCCACTGCCACGGAATTGAAGGTGTGGATGAGAGAAAGCTGTGTTACTGGGGAAATAAGAACTTACATTTCTCCTAACACTGAAGAAACCCAGGAGCCACAACTGCTAATGTTGTTGCCAGAACACTGTACCCTATCTTTCATACATTCAACTTTCATGTAAACACTTCCCACTGACTAATTATCAAGAACCCAGGTGAAATGTAATTTCCAGGTTTTCAGTCCTGCAGGAATAGGTCTATGTTTGTCACCTTTTTTAGTTTATACTCTAGAAACAAACAGCACCAGGATATCAGGGTTTATTTCTCTTTTACATTTTGGCAGCTTGGTTGATGCTCTACTCCTTGAGTCTTCTTTTCAGGCTGAGAGAGTAGTGTGTATTTAGAGGATACCATCCTTGGAACAGGGAAAAAGAGCAAGATTGTTGATGAAAACTCACAATAGCTTTTAAAGCTTCTCTTTGAACTGGTCTTTGTCATTTCAGCTTACGTTCTATTGACCAATCAAGTTATATGGCCAAGCCTCACAGTGTGGCTGAGAGTGTCATTCTTCCCAAAGGAAAGCACTGCAATTTACAGGATAATAAGAAAGGATGTAAGTTCCTCTCACAGGGAAATCTAGGGAGAGCCTATTTGAAACAATAACTCCATGAACCACAGAATACCTTTTTGGTCACAAATATTCAGTTGACTCCTTTCTCCCCATTCATGCAGAGTGCATGCAGTGTCCCTTAACAGGGAAGACAGCCTAAAAGCCCTATTCCATCTGAACAATGTGTTCATGACCCAGGGTCTTGTGATACCCGCCACCTCAGGTACATCTTGATTGAGATATATAAAATTTTATAAGAAAAACAACAAGATTCTGTTCCCTAAATCCCCTGGTGAAACAGAGACAAGATGGCAATAATGGTTACTCCCATTCAGAAATAGGAAGACCTGGAAGCAGACAGCAGTAAGCAAGATTCTAAAATCTTGCCTTTACTATAGCCTTTAGCACTGGGGCTAGGCCTTAGCTCTTGTCTAAGAGACTAGCCTTCCCTGCCTCCTGGTTCTGCCCTCTGAAAAGTGCTTTCTTTTCCAATACCCTCCTTGGGCACCTATAAAGAGGGTTATTGGGTAATCTGATTTCTTTAGGAAGTGAAAGATTTGTCTGTCTTCACTCTGCCATGGAAACCTGGCAGGCCAAGGGTTATTTCACATCTTGAACAGTCACAAAATCTTTTCCGTCAGGCTGGTAGCTTTTTTGGCAGTACAACCTACTCAAAATCTTTGCCAAATTCATATTTATTTGATTCCAGCCAGGCTAATTGTTCTAATAGCTTGAGTCACAGTTCTTTTTGAGGCAAGCTTCTCCCTCTAAACTAAGATACAGGTCATTTTAATTTATCAGTCTTCAAGGGGAGTGCCACGCCCTTGGTCTGTTTTCTCTGAGATAGCTTGTCCATCTAAAATGATTCTAAGGGTGAATTTAGTGTACGCTTTAAATCATTCAGAGATCTTTAACAAAGGCCACTGCAACCACTTTCTGGATTTGGTCTTGGTCCTGTGGCTGAACCTTAATTATTATTTTACCTATTGCATGCTTCTCCTTGCAAGTCCTGAACTTCCTGGATCCCATCTTTCCTATTTATAAACCAGCCAACTCTTTTTTCTAAACCTACCCCTTTTTTTGTGCTAGCTTGTGAAAAGTAGCTAATAACAATTAAATCTCATCAGTAATATTATTTATTCCAACCTGTTTGCCAAAAGCCACACTTTATTCAGCACATTTTCTGCCTTACAAATCATCACAGGTGAGAGTTCTAAAACATTATCTTGGCTGCTTTTAACACGGTGTGGCTATTTTTCAAACATTCAATAGAAGTTTCTGCCTCATCTGACCCCTAGCCTTTAACCTAATATCACATAGTTTTGGTTTCTTTTATGAAATAACCCATTTCCAGTGTCAATTTTATTAAGTTATGATTCAGTAACAATCCACAAATCTCAATGGCTTACAAATACACTGGTTCATTTCTCACTCATATTGCACATTATCAGGTTTGGGCTTCATATGTCTTAGTTTCATGTTTTTCATCATTCTGGAACTTGAGTTTGAAAGAAGAGGACCTTTGAGGAAGCTCTTTTCATGGCAGAAGGAGAAAGCAAGACAGCAGAAATACACAATGGCTAGTAAATACCGTCTTGAAATGGACATGCCTCATTTCTGCCCACATGTCATTAACTAAAGATAGTCAAATGGTCGTGCCTGACAAGGGACTCATGGATCCCTCCTCCCACAGGAAGACACTGCAAGTCATATGGCCCAGAAAAAGCCAAAAGAACGATTCTCATGCTTTTGCAAAGAAGAGGACAAAAATTTTTCAGATAAAAAATGCAACCCATTTTAATAACCCCCTATAGGAAGGTGAGTGAAGGCCTGAGAACCAAGAGATAATACCAGTCTTTGATCTGAAAAAATTTTTATCAAAATTAAGTCTTACCATTACTGATTGTTTTGCAGAATGCTTCAGTGAAACTCCATGTGACTTTGTAATTGGATAACATTTGGGAAATCAATTTCTCAGTGAGTAGTTTAATGTGT